>QFDV01004300.1:8798-20203 GCA_003315845.1 Lactarius trivialis
TTTCACGCGATGACCGGGCGTTTTCGCTGACTTTATCCTGTCTTTCCGGTTCTTCACCAATCCTGAAACTTGCCAACCACCTGCACCGTCTGACGTTGACCTAAACCCCGCACCCGCCCCGCGACCTTCGATGCATTGACTCAATTTTTTTCTTACACAATCATTTTATTGCAACCACAAAAAAACCGCATCGCATCGCGTCATTAACATTCTGTCAATCATCGGCATCGCTGTCCCGTGTTCCCCGTATATTCGTGATCGTGTCGGCACCGCTGTTGTGGACCCGGTTCTGTTTCTTATTATCCTTATTTTCTGCTCCCCCTCTCAGGCTAAGTTTCATACGCTACTCGATCGTCACCCTTTTCCGCATGACGTACACGTCCGCGGACGCGTTGACGATCGCGGCGCTCGTAGCTTATATGAATGCGGCGCTCCCACCAGATAGGCACGAGGAATTCGACACCGCAGAGGTCACGCGCGCCGCCAAGACCCTGCACGATCGCGGGCGCGTTGCTTTCGAAGGCGACACCCTCAAGCTCCTGCATCACTAGTTAGTCTACCGCTAGCTCATCTCAGCTGACTCCCACACCCAACTCCCGCGTCTGCGCGCCATCATTTCTTGTTTTGTTTATTGCTCCCACCACACTCCTCGCTCCTTTGCAACACCCCTCCTCCTCTGCAGGTCGCCGTTTCCGTTCGGAGCTGTCGTTGACCACCACGTACTTTCCTTCAAAGCCGTTTTTATTTGTTTTTTATATGATCTTTTTGGTCGTTCCTTCAACCGACGGACCAGTGAACGCTGTTATATATATATATATACGTATATGCCATATACTTTACTCCGTACTTTAAAATCTTATACTTACGGCTGCCCTATCCATCATCCCGCTCCGCTGCCTCGCCCGTTTCTTTTCGTTCTCGTCTTGAATAGCTCCCTCCACGTCGTATACTCCTCCCATATGTCAGTTTTATTATTTCGTATGTGCCGTAGCTCTAGTAGATTTTTTTTTTTTTTTTTGCTTTCCAGCTCCTCCCTCCCCGGACCGCAGTATATCGGACCCTCAGGACACTCTCTCTTTCCGATCTCTGTCTCTCGTTTTTTTTAGCAGTATCAATAGTTTATCCGTGACAGTACAGTATCAGTATCAGTATTAGCATCAGTAGTAGTCAACTCGAAGTCAGTCCTTTCTTGTGCTGCGAGAATTTATTCCCTTATGTTCTTTTCCGTCCTTTCCTTGGTCCCTTCAGTTCTCACTTTTCAAGTTACAGTATTTCACCAGCTTCCTCACTAGACTGTCGATATCTGCGGTATGTTCTTTGTTCCCCCATTCACTGTACTTTGTTTAAAGCTACTCTCATATCAATGTTTCAGAAAATGGGTTGACCTTTGGGAACATTGGAGGCGCTTGCCTGGAATATATATGGAAGCACCAAAAAGAACGCACTCTGGGGCTCTCGAAACATGAAACCGGAAATTATTTTCTGATGAACTGAGGCTGCATTGCAAGTTGTAAATCGGACTCGGAGACCTGACACCGCGTCGACCTTTTGCTCATCCATGGCGTATAAAGTAGACTCCTGTTAGAGCGAACACTCCCGACTGCGGTTACAGTGACCTACCCAGGTTCCAACAGTTTATGGTCGCAATAATGTTTTCTCTGATACATGTCATCGACTTGACCGTTCTTCTCTCTTTCCTCGTTGCATTCCGCACCGTACATGGATACTATCGGAGAAGGAAGGGATTTCCCTACCCTCCTGGGCCGCCAGGTTGGCCAGTCATTGGAAACCTCCTTCAAGTTAAGTTTTCACCACGGTCAGCGTCCCCTTGGCTCGCATACACTGAGTCCTCGAAAAAATACGGTATGGCTGTCTTCACATCAGTGTTTTTTTCTTTCTTTTCTGAAGCCCGGGGTAACAGGACCCATTGTGTCCTACCATCAACTCGGACAAGCCATCATCGTCTTGAACAGCATCAAATCTATCAAAGATCTACTCGAAAAACGCGGGAGTGTCTACTCCGGTCGTTTCGTTATGACACTCATGGACATGTGAGTTTTCGAATTTTTACTCTGCTAGTCATCTGCCAGACGTCGGTGTTGCAGGATGGAATGGCAGTGGCAATTACCAATGGCAAGTTACGGCGAGTATTGGCTCCAAGGACGCAAGTTGCTCGACCGTGGTCTTCGACCCGCAACGTATCATCCCATCCTGCAAGCGAGAGCACGTGTGCTCCTGTCACGACTCCTGGCGACGCCGAATCAGTGGAAGGCTCACCATGAGCTGTGCGAGATTATTTTTGTCTTACGATATATCTATTTATCGCATTTCTTTTTTCAGTTTCCAAGGCGAGGTTATTTTGGATATGGCGTATGGATACGAAGTCAAGGGGCCACATGACAGAAAACTGGATGCCCCCAGACAGTTGGCGGAGTTCGGGACTAAGGTCCTTACGAATTCTTGGATCCTTGACGCATTTCCGTTCAGTATGTGCTGGTCTCTCTCCTCTGCGCGGTATGTCAAATCTATTATTCCAGTACGCCACATCCCCGCTTGGGTGCCATATATAAGCTTCAAGCCACTTGCCCGTATTGGCCGTGCCCTGGGCCAAGAAGTTTTGTATGAGCCGATGCGGTTCGTGAAAGAAAGCATCGTAAGTAATGGTCCAGGAACGATAAACATTTTCCATACGAATCTGTGACAGATCGATGGCACAGCGCGTCCTTCGCTCGCCCTCCAACATCTCCAGGAGATTGAGAAACTATGTGGATCCGATCGCAGCGAGGTAGAAAAAACGCTAGCCGGTGCTCTGGGTTCGATATATGCAGGTCGGTCGATGCTTTCCATCTCTGAGATGGGTTCTTAAATCATTCTCCTATAGCTGCTTCTGACACTGTATGTCGGAGAACGAATTGAACATGCTGAGAGCCTGACTTCATTGTTCTAGACCGACTCATCCATGATGACCTTTTTGGTTGCATGTTTAGTTCATCCCGAGGCGCAGAAGAAGGCTCGGGATGAAATTGATGCTAATGTGGGGCGGGAACGACTGCCGACTATTGAGGATCGTCCAAGGTTACCGTTTGTTGACGCCATGTGCAAGGAGGTTCTAAGATGGCGGCCTGTTACGCCTCTCGGTACGTCCCATTGCTGGCAGATGATGTCTTAAATGGGGTATTAACTCCCATGGTTCGTAGCTGTTCCTCACAAAGTTTTGGAAAATGATTTCTATGAGGGCTTCTTTATTCCCAAGGGTGCGTATATTTTTCTGTTGCCCATCTGTTGCTAATTGATATTTTACTGATGTCAGGAGCGCTGGTGATTGGAAATACCTGGTCCGCAAATTGTGCTCTGGCTGTGACTTAGACTTAAGTTGTTGTTGCAGGGCAATTTTTTATGATCCTGCCATCTATCCCGAGCCCGATGTCTTCAAACCCGAACGATTCCTTAACCCAGATGGTAGCTTGCGCGACGATCCCCTACTGTCGTCAGCCTTCGGGTATGGAAAGCGTATCTGCCCAGGAAGGCACTTCGTCGATGCGACGCTGTTTATTTATGCCGCCACTTTGCTCTCGGTTTTCCACATCGAGACTGGTCAGGAAAAGCATTCAGAATACAAATATACGGGCTCATTCCTAAGGTACGCACCACTCTTCGTCAGGAAACAAAACTGATTGCTTCTAGGCGTCCGGAATCGTTCCCATGTTCCATCACTCCCAGGGATAAAAGGGCCGAGGAGCTCATTATTGCAGATGCCATGGCGCGTTGAGTTCTTCGGCCAATTTCCGCCCTTATTCTCCAGAAAGCTCGCGGCTAGTACGTCAACGTAACACATAGATCCTGTTTTCGATGCGTGCGAATTTTAGAACCACTTCACTATAGTACGAAGGTGGCACCGGCACTCGGGGTGTAGTGTAATATATGTATTTCATTACTTTCTTGACCGAATGCAGAGAGCAAGCAGATCGAGTGTGTAATATAGTCGCGTCCATCTTCCAGCGTCTATTAATTATTAAAGGAAAGGTTAGGCAACAAACAGTACATGGTAAGACAGAGAGAGGTACAGAGTCCGAGCGAGCGATATAGAGCAACGACAGAGATATATACAGATATATACACTACAATGAGACAGGGCGGTGGTGGAAACCCATTAACCCAAAACCCAAGAAAAAAGGGGAAACATACGGAAGGGAAGAGGGAGTGGGGAATATTATCATGATTTGCCGCTCTCCGCCCACAGCTCCATCTACCCAACGCGCCCCCCGAGTTGGTGTTACTCTATGAACGACAACCACGTGTCGTTCACGCGCGACCCATGCAACGCGAACCCAAGCTGCGCCAGCTCCGACGGCGGCGCGCGTGCCGTCACCACATAGTCGCGGCGCATGTCCGCCATCTCGTCCCCATGCAACACGTGCGACGGATGCGAATGGCCCATTCCCGGCGGCGCATGTGACGACGACGACGGATGATGAAGGTCGTGTGGGTGGTGGTGGGGTGCGTGCGGGTGCAGCAGCTGTGGCGGCGGCGGATGTGGCGGCGGGGCGTATGCGGCGTACGGCGCGGTCATGTAGTGTGGTGGCGGGGGCGCAGCCTCGAGCGTGTACTGCGGTTGTGCGGGTGCGTATCCGTACTCGCGGTGCTGGTGCTGCTGGTGCTGCTGTTGGTGTGGATGCTGGTGTGGATACTGGTCGTGCGGCGCGGATGGCGGGGGCTCGATCGCCGCGACGTAGTGCGGGTCGCAGCCGACGTACTGCTCCTGGCGCGTGAGCCACTCGCCGAGCATCGAGTCGCCCGCCCCATTGTGCTCGTCGTGTTGCAGCGTCGGATCCTGCGGCGTCGGCAAGGTTTGCGATGTGGCGGGCACGGTGCCACCCGGACGGAAGACCCGGCGACGTCCGGCAAAGACGACAAAGTCATCCTCCATCTCTT
The DNA here is from genome assembly GCA_003315845.1 of Lactarius trivialis. NCBI lineage: Eukaryota > Fungi > Basidiomycota > Agaricomycetes > Russulales > Russulaceae > Lactarius > Lactarius trivialis. The sequence goes on from QFDV01004300.1 coordinate 13,731, forward strand.
CCTGCTTGACGTCGGGTGGCTGGGTCGAGGGCGTGTTGTGCACGGTCGCCAGGGCCTGGTGCGCCTTCTCCCTCATGCGACTCAGGATGGCCTTTTCGGTAAACGTGATTCAGAACTAATTGACTGTTTGGAAATGGGCGAGACGTACGAGAGCTCTGAGGGCACGACGATTGGTTTTGGAGGCCATATCTATTAATGTATATGCCCTGTCGAGTTCGATGATGGCATCATTCGCCAGGGGCGAGCGGGGGCTTTGTGTTGCGATGAAGGCGAAAACGACCTAATACGTGAAACGATTTTTTAGAATTTAAACGTATTGACTGTGTGAATGGAGTCATACCGCGGCAGAAAACGTGAACGTCCATATCGTCCAAAAGCGAGAAACAATGATAGGCTGTATGGGAAGTTGTTCCTCGACCGTTCGTAAAATGTTCTTGGAGGCCCGGACAGTCGCCAAAAACGAAGGAGCATACTGACTCCTTATGGGGTTTTCGGGGTCTTCAATCAAGGCCTGGACGAAAAAGTTGCGATGAAGGAACAAGAGAACTTGGTGCATCATTCAGCATCGACCGACGTTGTACCTAGCAGGAGCATTGACTTACCAACATCCTGAACATTTGAGAGCATGAATGCCATCATAGAGGCGGGTGTCGGGATGGATTTGGGGTCAACGCCAGGTCCGCCACGTATTCCCTGAATTATCTCAGGTGCGACACGAAACTCGTGAACCTTACGATCTAGTTCCTTGATGGCCGAATAACGAGGAGGTGTAGCAGTGTGCGTGCGAGCAACGATCTCTGCCATAGCTTCAAATGAAAACCTATACATCCAAACACTCACTACGTCCCGCGTTAGTAAGGGAGGGGGGAACAGGACATGACATGACATACTCGATGACACATCACCAGGCTCAAGATTTGTGGGCACCTCTACGTCCTGCGGAAACTTGCAGTCAATGAAGGTACGGTTGAAGACGGGCGGTCGGCCTGTAGAGAGTGCCTAGCAGAGGCGGAGGTGAGCGGAGAGCATTTACTGTGAGAAATAACAGAAGGCGTACATGATATGCGTCTGCAATAAATAAATCCCAGAAAATCAATCTACGCCTCTGTACAATCTTTGGGTCCGTCTCCCATCGGGCGGGGTCACGGTCTAGAGTCGCGGTGAGCACTTAAAGTATGCACATGCCGTGCTTCGAGCTTACGCAGTCCAATCTGTATGCGTGTAAATTAAACGGCAGATTCAGCACGTGAAGGGAAAATGACGCACCGTCTGAGCAAGGTGACAAGCCACCGCGATGAGCGACCATGTAGATTCCATGGTCGACTCGCCACCGTTCACATCGCCTCCAAGCATCGCATTATAGTAACTCAAGACATGCATGGTCTGGATAGTTACAAGCGACGGCTTTTCGAGGACCGCTTGCTGGCAGAGCGCGGCTAGAGCTAGTTGGTTATAATGTTCACCTTCAGACTCCGAGGTGGCAACAGGTACGCTAGTGTCCATGATGCTTCCCAGGGCGAAGACGCTGAATAAAAGCGCCAAGTCATGTGGTCCGATGTGGTCATCTGGGGCATACACTGAGCGCTTTCCGTAAATCGCAGGGAGCATCTCATTCATAAGCTGTTGCCGGGTTATGTTACGAAAGATCCATGTGCCATTGGTCAAGTAGTTGTCGGCCATTACTAAAGCGCGTTCCCATGGGGGAAGATAGTCCCTAATAACTTCGATATTTTGCTTGACAGTACCCATCGGCGTGAATGGGAACGAGTAAGAGAAGCGTTGGAGGTGAAGGGGAAGTGACGCCCTTGAGCTGTCGCTTTCAGTTGTTTGACTGGGGGACGCTACCGAGTCGTCATTCTCTAGCTAAGGTATTGTTTAGCGGAAACTTCCGGTAATATTTTTTTTTTTGAAAGGAGGGGGTAGGAAGGGGGAATTGTGGAAGGTTTAACGTACCAGTAAGAGATCAGATCCACCAGTGAATCCAAAGAAGCGAGAGAGGCCATTCTCAGAGACGGTCAGCGTGCCAAGTGACTTGGTAACCTCCTCCGCCCCTTCGTCTTCACTTTCTTGGGGCTCCTCGGGTTTATCGGTATCTACGAGGATGGAACCCTCACAAAGGAGGGGGTGTGGCTCTGAAGAATGGCTCGCTTGGAGCACGGCAAGAGCATCCTCCAGCTCACGAATTCGGTCGCCCATGCGGGCGATCCGACGATGTAGATGTTCGGTGGCGGCGATGACAAAGCTGTAGAAATTACCAGACAAGCCTAAGAATAACATGATTCGATTATGAACAGAGAGTGGCCGTACCGAGTTCCTTGCCCTGTGGCAAGACTACCTACATACCAGAGTGGATAGGGCCAAAATCAGCATAATTGAGAGCGAGATTCAATACGGATAGGACAGACCATTCGGACACAATGAGGCACATCCCCTCCTCTAGAAAGTGAGCGTCAATACGATGGAGGGGTCCTAGGGGGGAGAAAGGACGTATTTGAGCACATACCTGACATGACTGACATGGAATCTGTTTGTCGCACTTAATCTTAAGTCTAGGACAAGATGAGAAGGACGTTCGACACAGAGCATGCAGCGAGTGAAGGGGGTGGCCGATCACGCACCTCCGACATTCCGCACAGGAGATCTCTCCGCGGTTCCTTTTCATCTCAATCTCCCGAGAATACATGCCGTCCTGCCGGAGGCCTGCAGCGGCATCGCGGTTTATCTTGCGACGGTCTGAATGGGGTTTGGAAAGATCAACAGGCATGTTGCTGGCGGCGAGAAAGGTTCATCGGAGGAGGAACGAACTATTTGAAGAGCTTAACTTGAATCGGTCGGAGGCTGACTCGTGTGAAAACCGATGCCGAATAGGGTAACTCGATCGTAACCATCCCAAGTGAGCCAGTCACGGTCATCCGCAGCGCAGCCTGGACTTGGCCAGCTTCTCAATGTTACCCGGTTGTTTCTCCCTTTGAATACCCTTTCAATAAAATCCTCTGACTCCTAAAAGACAACACTTAACCTTCTTCGAAGCCCCCCGTGCTTATCGGATCACCCTTACTTTGCTTGTTGACGCTCTCCACTCGAGTATTTCAGGCCCCAAAGCATCTCGGCAGCGCGATCGAGTAAAACTTACTCGCAGCGCCCTTATTACACAGCCCTATGAAACGTCTCTCAGTTGAAATACAAATGGACCCCGCAGCAAATGGGTTACAGGAACCACATCCTTAGTCCTCAGGCACGTACTGCAACACGACCAACAATTGAAGGCGCTTGACAATTATCGACGCCTCCTCATTAGGCCTCATTCCCCTTTTAGCAGATCGACGCCTCCTATTCGGCCACATCACAGAAATGTCACAATTCTATCATGACAATGACGTGACATAACTTTCCAGTAATTGGCTCTGCCTCCAATTCGTAAATCCCACCAACGGACATCATTATTGAGCTTGTATCGACTGCACCCCATTGGGCTCTTGCAATAGATCAGGAAAACAAACTCTGAAACAAAAGCGAGCATCAAGACTAACGCTGCATGACAGCGGGGGACAATATCGGGAAGGAATGGGCCAGGACGAGAGCCTAGTGAGAAGATCTCTGAGTCGCGCAGACCGATCTCGTCAAGCCACGCGTCAACATGCTTTTGCACGTACCTTGGACACCCCGTACCTTTCCGGTTTCGAAGGAAAAAAAATGGAGTAAAACTCGTAAGTTCGCTGATGTCGACAAGTTGTATTGCGGCCCGTGTAAGCGCGAGGACCCAGCGCTTGTGACACTGTTAAGGAACCTGATTGATCCACGACAGGCGTTCTCTGACACAATCCATTTTTTGGTCGGGCAGCAAGAAGCACCGACATGGCTCCACGTGGAGTCGTTCGTGAATGGCGCCTATCGATTAGGAGCAGACCGCGCTTCGCTTTCCTAAAGTACAGTACCTAAAGCAGGGTCGAGCCCAGGAAGGATAGCTGGGGGTGGGGGAGGGGATTCTTTTTCTGTGTCGCCAGTGCTTAAAAACGGGGGTTGGGGCGAATCTGCTACAACCCGTTGGCGAGTCGAGGCCCCCCGTTGCCCCCATACGATCACGTCCGCGGTGCCATGGCTATAACGGAGTTGCACATATCCCCTCGGTCTCCCGTGCCCAGTTACCGAAGTCGTCCTGCATCACGAGATCCGATCCTGTCCATTCATTCGGATTCGGCACTCGAACAGTTGTTACGCACATCACGGTGCTTCCTCGCGCCGTGGAGTGGAGTCTTCCAAACCCGAACGAGAAGAATTACCGGTGTGAAAAATGGTTTGGCTAGCCACTCACAACACGAAACTATTTGCGTCGACGAAAAAGTGCACGCCTGTCACGATAACGGGGGTCTCGGTCGGGTGCAGGGTGCCATAGTAGCGCCTTACGTTCTCAGTCAGAACGAAGATCTGGAACGACTGGAAGCTCTAGAGGGGCGTGAGGGATTGCCTTTTAAGTTTTGGGAAGTACAGTAGCACTGCTCACCACAAGTGACGCGTGACGAGTTGCTCACTGTGCTGTACGAACAATTAGCGCGAATGACTTTGGGCAGGTCGACCCCCCATCACGTCACGCTCGGTGCTGTATTGGGGAAACTGAGATCCCCCAACAACACACTGCGGATGGTGGAAGTGGCGAGCAGACGCTGACTCGGAACCGTCGGTGTGGTACAAACACCGATGCCGTTTTCCTGTATTGCTAAAACCTATTTTTGGCATGCTTGAAGCTTATTCTTGAGCGCTTTCCGGTAATGTAACTTACACTCTGTCGTAAGAAAGAATTTGTAATTGGTTTCGTGTGCTGTACATCTTGGTACATATACAGTACACGAGCATGTACATCTATGTTAAATTGAGGGTTCTCCATGGAACGAACTGACGCTGCTGACTTTGTCCAGCCAGAAAGCGCAACTGGATGTTTCTGCTCAAAAACATCGGGTGATTATCAATCCAAGTAACTGTAAATTTCAACGAGCTAGAAAGCTCAAATAAATAGCATTTGTACCTCTTCTGGCCAATTTGCACCCGGTCATGGCGACGAGTGACGACGAGTGGAGAACTTCGATCGCCGCCGTCGTCCAGTACAAAGTTACAGTACAGTAAGTTACTCTATACAGCAATGCCCGATGTGGAGTCCGAGTCGCCAGCGCGGCAAAATACTGTAATTAATTATTTTTGTCTGAGGGCGCCAATATTTGGCGCTCGCTCCCACAGACATCAATTCAACCACGGAACCTTGCACGGAACCACGATAAAGACTGAGAGGTGGAGATGATATCCAGCTCAGGACTAACTATGACATTCCCCGTCTCTCTAGCTACTGTACGTCTCATGTTCGGAAAAAAAAAAGTTTGATCCGTGTCCCTGGGCCAATCGAGTATTTTTTTTTCTGTTGTCAAGTACAGTACTGCTCTGCTGTCAAAAACAAAAAGCTTGAACGACATTTTTATTGGTTTCGATCAAAATGTGTGAGTGAGTACCAGGTGGTGGGGTGGGCGCTAGACAGTAATAGGGTGCACAAGATCAAAAGATAAGGACGGACCCCAGCTCGAGAAATGCTTGGCGACAAAAAAGAAGCAATGGAAAAACTATTTAGCAGCGAATGCGCAGTCCAAAGTGCACACACGACGGGGGAAGCCCACCGGTACTACTGTTCCACTACGACTTGATCCGACGTGGAGGTGTCACATAGGCAGTGCTCGCTGTCTGCAACTTCGATACAATACAGTAAATACGTAGCTCCGCCTGTGTGATGTTCTTGCCCCATGTACATGTGCCGCCAAGTGTGCCGCACTGTGCCACACTGCCAGTCAGTGACCACAAGTTTCTGTATGGAACTCAAATGGCAATTGCCGGTTGCTGGAGTTGTGTCCCACGTGGAGTCGTTACTCCCCTCGTGGCGAGGTCCAGTCGCAGCAGACCCAAAGTAGATCGCCGAATAGCCCGTTCCACCTCGGCCTTGCATACCCTAACCAAGTGGCGAACTACACCGAAGGCTGGGCGGCGTTTAGACGAGGATCCACGTGTACTGACTGGTAGTAGTAGCATTGTATCGTAGAGGTAGTAAGTGAATAAAATCTTCTAATACATAAATGAAGCACGAGAGACAGTCAGATCGAGGGAGGAAGAGAGATGAGAGAGGGAGGAGGAAAAACAAAACGTCCCTGTCCTTCGTCGACTCGACCAGGATCCACCAAGTCAGGAGGCGCGAATTTACTGCGCAAAGCGTTCTTCCCTAAGCTACTTGCCGCCGCTGGGGGCTGGCGCACACACACGCACGCACGCACATCCATCTATCCAACAAGTAGAAGCAACCCCGGTTTTGAAGAGCCATACACAAGTCCCTGCTATCCACCCCGGGCGCCAGGACCATGTGCACCCTCTTCGCTTCCGCCACCGCTTCCGCCACCGCCACCACTATCGAGCCCATCTCCGCGGGAATGTTTACTCATCCGCGG
>QFDV01004301.1:0-36900 GCA_003315845.1 Lactarius trivialis
GTGCTGGTACCGCGTGTCTATCTACAAAGACTCCTGCATCACCACGGCCATTTTTCGCAACTGCGATCCCGTTATGTCCAGACCTATTTGGTATACACGATCGGGGTGCTCGAGTGCAGCGATGACATTGTCATCGTCACGGTTACGCCTCCCACCAAAATCATAACGATATTCGATGACGATGGGAATGGCTCGCCAGACGCACAGATTCTTCCTGACAGGAGTCCCGTATGTGCAGAGAATGCGGAGATCGAGACGGCGTGGTGATGCAAATATGATATCTCGCCATCTTCGGCATACTTGCACCAGTGTGTGCCATTTCCAGACGCGATGTAGGTAGTAGCAATCATCAATCTCTCGACAGAGATCAAATATTTCAAGTAAGACATTTTCCGTGAGCACTCTGATCGTGTCTGTGCCACACAACGTCAGTACCCACTGCAGTCACCATAGGGATGCTTGAGGGCGTACCGTGACCTTATGAGGTGGGGCCAGGAGCTTGGCCAGGAGATGGGTCATTCGGTAGATGAAAACTACTCGGCGATAAGTATCGGGATGAAAGACGAAGGCCCTAGACCAACCTCTGAGTGTCCATTGATAATGCAAAAAGATATTTGAGCAGGTGCCTGAGTTCGCCTCCGATCATTGGCAAGCCCCGGGAATCAACAACGCAGCGTAACCGAACTACTTGAACCAGGTACTAACAATTGACGGGCACGACAAGGGTCTGGTAACTCTTGAAGCTTGAACGTTTGAACGATGGGAACGGTGGGAAACAGAAACAAGAATGTGAGGAATAAATTTCATCCAAATCATGGCATACCATTTCAACTCGGTGGCTTTCCCTGTGCCCTGGCCATTCTTAGACAAGCAACATTGTGCAAAGAACAGTTCTCACAAGGTCCATCGGTGATTATCGTTTTAGCTTCTATCATGCCGACAAGCTTGTGCCCTACCAATCAAATTCTCCTATAAACTCCTACATGGACCTCACCGCCGCGGAACACCACCTCTTCCTCGTCCCCTTAACGCTCGTTGCGCAGTTCCCGGCGGCGCTCTGGGACCAGGGTTGGGCTGCATACGTTCGCAGAACAATAAGCCGTGAAAATTACTCGCGGAAGGAAGTCAACTTACCGCCTCGCTCTGGGGGTTCCGGACGGTCTCGTCCACAGAAATGATTAGACACGCGGCCTCTACTGCACTGCTGATGGCGTTGGTCTTGATCAGACTAGGCTCCCAGACGAACGCATCCAAGTTGTCTCGGACGCCATCAGGTCCGTCGACATCAACGCCGATCCATTTCTCCCCGCGAGCGTGCTTCATGCGGAGCTTGTTTAAGATGTCGGTCGAGTCGAGGCCAGCGTTGTCGCAGATCTGCCGGGGAATAATTTCGAGTGCCTTTGCGAACGCGATCTGGACGAGCTGAAGCTTGCCCGGAATAGAAAGCGCATGCTTTCGTATGTAAGCAGAAAGGTCCATCTGGACAAAGGATCATCATTACCATCATCGAGAAGGTCTTTGGCATGATTACGCACTTCGATAGCGCCGCCACCAGCGACGACCTCCCCGTTCTTTACCGCACGCTTCACCACCATCACCGCGTCATGCAGACTCCGTTCCACTTCTTCGATGAACTGTTCGGCACCACCGCGGAGGAGCATCGTGCAGGTTTTGGCGTTGGGACACTCTTCAAAGACGTTGTATCGCTCGCTGCCGATTTGTCGCTCCTCGAACTTGCCACAGGTACCAAGGTGTTCGCGGCCGATATCCGAGGTCGTGGACTGTATTGAACCGCCGACAGCTTGCACGACTCTTCGAAGGTCCCCAGTAGGAACACGCCCGGCGCAAAATATGTCTCGATCCGCAAACCATTGAGTAGCCAGATCTCCGATAGGAAGCTTGCTCAGCACAACCTTCGCGCCGGTCTTTTCAATGTCCTGCAGTTTGCGATAAATGATTTCCCACTCGGCGTCAACGATCGCCTGGTAATCAGAGACGGCATCCACGCGGACTTCAGCGTTGTCCTTTTCCGCTTTCAGTTCAAGCTCCACGTTCAGTGACAGAATGAGAGGGTTGACGAAGGATTTAGGCTGCTGTTCTGCGCCAGCATAAGTGAACGTCTTTTTGAAAGATACACCGCTGATTAAAAGTGAGTCTTGCATGCCACCCCCGGGAATTTTCTTAACGCCGATGAGAGACTCATCCAGTTGGTCTTGGTCAAGAGAAAGCACGGCGTCTACGACCATCTTTGAGAAGAAGGGTTTCTCTGAATGGATGAGCTTTGACGACATAGAGGTGGATGCGCATTTGAGTAGGAGGGATCGGAACTTTCTGAATAGGTGGGGAAATTAGTTGGGTTCAGCATCGAGGTGTCGTAGGTGACCTTACTCTGGGTCTGAGCGGTCAACAGTTATTTGGATCTCTTTGATACGATCGATGGACTGTGGGGAGATTCAATCAGTGGATTTGGTAAGGATAAAAAATAACACGCACAAGCTGGGCGGCCTGACGAAAGCCTTTCGCGATGATATGCGGGCTGACGTCCTCCTCTATGTACCCTTTTACTTCCTTCAGCAGTTGTGCCGCGAGAAGCACGACGCTCGTAGTGCCGTCGCCAACTTCTGCGTCCTGAGCACGGGCGATATCCACGAGCGTCCTGGCGGCCGGGTGAACGATGTCCAGAAGCTTGAGAATGGTAGCTCCATCGTTGGTGATCTGGGCATCTCCTCTATCGTTGACGATGAGCTTGTCCATTCCCCTGGGTCCCAATGTGCTCGCAAGCGTCTCTGATATGGCAAGACATGCGGATATGTTAGACAACAGTTGTCCCTTTCCCTGGGATGAATCGGTTCCTTCTTTGAGGAGAACGACGGTAGGTTGCTGCGTGGCCCGAGTTCAAATAATCTCGACCAACTTTGAGAAGAAATCACTCACCATGGGGAGTGGCCGTTGCATTTTTGGTCAGACTTGGGTTCAACTGTCGCGGTTGATTCGAGAACGGGATCTGCACAAGATCGATTATGTCATCATCTATACTGTAACTACAAAAAATAGTCTCTATCGCACTACCCAGTACCGTGTAAGCGTTTTACTTCATCAATCTTCTTCTCAACAGACTGCTTATTCCGCAGGATGCAGTATTCGCCAAATCTATTCCGGCTCTGCCACGTCTGACCCGGAAGCCAGAACGCCCGCGTCAGTCTTGACGAGTGACGCACGTCAAGGAAAGGTAGGCAGGATACTCGCTCCCATGTCTTGTCATCGAGGATGTAACGTGGTTCGTGCGTGGACTCGATAGGGTCGTGCGGAAAGTCGAGATCAACGAGGTAGTCGCAGCTCGATACACCGACCTGCACAAAGACCACCTGAGATGGTCTCACGGCTTCAAGAGTAAAAGAAGCTTACATAGTGCATTGGTTCTTCCTTATTCAGGTCATTTAGGCCGGCGGGCACATGTCTCGTCCCCAATACTCTGGACCGAATCCCGCCGTGTGGTTCAAGGAAATGCACAGGGAGCATGCCATCGAATTCACTTTTGATCCAGTCAATCCTTATCCCATCCGGGACAAGATAGTGGCCAGGGAAGCGATGCCACTCTTTTCCATAGCAGATTCTCAATCCAAACTCTGCGATTGGAAACAGGTCAATGCGCATTTCCTCCCTATTCCTCTCGAGCTTTCGCTTGTATTCCTCGAGAAGCTCTGGAGGGGGAAGTGAGGTTTCGAGCAGGTCGGTAACATTGAGGAGCCGTGGAACTTCTTCCTTCTCGAATTGATAAACAAGAGTCATGGGGGTGTGGTAGTATTTCCAGAGAGCAAGGATGCGAGAGAGAGAGATCAAAGCAGAAAGGAGAACAATCGTCAGCGTCGACCAACGGAAGATTTGGGAACGGGATGCCTGGCAACGGGGGTCAGCAGGGAAGCATGATTCTGAAGGTCTGAGCCTACCCTGTATGGTGACTTTGTTATTTTGATGTAAGCGACCTCAATCCATCCCCGTAATAGGAATGTCATGACGGCGGCATTGAAGCACACAAGAGGGAACACGGGATACATGAATCTTTCCTCCTTGTGAGGCTGGACGGTGAAGATGCCTATCCAGACGTAGAGTGGGAGTAGACGCAGCGCAAGGAGTCGGAACGGTGAGCTTTGCTCTGCAGTTAGGACAGCGTTCCCGAGGCGACGACGGTCAATTCTGTAAGTGATCGCTAATGCTGGGAGAGAGAAAAGGGCCATTGGGAGCAGAATGTTGAAGTTGAGAGCAAGGTTCAAGAGGTAGTAGTACCAGGGTTCGGTGCCGTACAGATCCGGACCACGGGATGCGTCTGGGAAAACGTTATACTTCACAATGTTCCAAAATACAGCGGTTATCTTCCCATAAAAATATGAGTCAATGACGGCTATTGGTATCTGTGCACCTTCAGTAAAAGCAAGAATCAGAATAATTATATACTGACTGGAATTAGCGCAGCTGCAGCACCACAAAGGAGCAACCTAATCCCGCGGTTCAACTGCCAATCAAACCTATCTTTCGCTGAGACATTGTCATCGCCGAATACGAATAGCTCCTCAAAGACAAATGGGATGGCTAAGGCAAGAGCAAAGGGCCAGCCGAGGACTGCGCCAACAGTGAATACCACGACTGCTGTAAGCGTCCGCTGGCTATCCTTGTTACTCGGTGGTATAAATGCGTGCGACAGCGCAAACATGGTAGTATACATGGCAAAGGAAGAGGGGAGGAGGGCTGAAAATATGTCAGATCCCAGAAGAGAGAAAGCGAGCCTTGCGGGGGTATTAGACATAAACGGCTCACCTGTGGATGCGTTCCACATGCCAGCGTTGGTAGCCAACATAACAAGCATGTAGCGGGCCACACGATTATTGATTTTGAGGCGGACTGTATCGTACAGCTTGGCTTCACAGAGAGTAGATATAATCCCAAGAACAGCGCGCACGAAGAAGAAAGCTGGTCTCTGCGGGGAGTGTAAGAGCTTTCGGGAGAGACGGCACTACCGGGAGCTTACCTTGCCTGTCTCGTGAAGCACCCAGAAGAGGATCTTGGATGGGAGAAGCCACAAGATGGTGTAAGCCCAAGTCCGGATCGCGTATTGAGGTGAGGTTTCCCAGGTTTGGAAACCATAACCTTTATACAGGTAGTGAAGGGGTTCCCAGTAATTGAATACTTTAAAAGGGGTCACTCGGAAGCTTGGGTCATGAACAGCACAGATTGGACAAACCTTCATCGCAGTCTTGGATGTTGGAATACATTGCTGCTGTCACTCGGAAAATGAGCAAGACCCTTACAGCCACGGAGAATCCAGGGACCCAAGGGGCGCGTGCAGCTCTGGAACGCGCATATCAAAAGGACGAACAGCCCGCTCATGTACGTGCACGCACCTTCGGAGCTGGTCCTGGAGGATGCCAGTGTGTCGTGCTGCCACTGGCTTTGGAGCATATTCATTCTTATCCTTTTCAATGGGTCGACGGAAGCGAAGGGTTTGGATGTTCGACATAAGCAATAGAGATTACGAAAAGGCAGCCTTACGAGGGGATAGTTGGCTGCATCCCACACGTTCGGGCTTGTGCTCGCTCGGTGTTTGTGATGGGCCAGCCTTTGGCGCGCCGGTTACGCTCACGCTCACGTGTCTCAACGACCGATGTCCCTTTGACAGCTTCCCTGGGAATCAGACATCGCCCGGCATCCCGTGAAAACTGCAAAGCTCGAAGTTGTTACTTTTAGAACATTTGCTTTTCTCGGCCAATGCTAGCAGCACCGACTCGGAGGAAGTGGCGTGTGTTCCACTCAGATTCATGCACGTGGTACCCTTGGTCCTCCGTGAACAACGTGCTGTCTCGACAGCGTCTCGAAATGGCGGCAGATCCTTACTAGCTGGTCATGCCGAGATTTGAGGGTCTGTCACAAGAGTTCCCACCAAAAAGTGTCATTTCTAGCCCGGGCCACATGCCCGACCAAGGTGCCCTTACGGTCGCCCTCGCCTGGGTGCCATCGCGATACACTACAGCGTGATGACTTTGGCGTATCATCTTCTGCTCCATGCGGTCGCGCTTCCTCGCACAAACAAAATGCTACAAACACACCACCTTATTGCTGTCATTCGTGCCGAATATCCCCAGACACTATGTTTTGCTACCACGCAGCTCTCTCCTGCCATGCTCTCGTACTCAGGGCGATGCTTGCCGAGCAGGTGGAGCTAGCACTTCAATAACGTCACAATTGTGTGAATCGGACGATGACCTGTCTTGAACGCGCATGGTATCTTTTCTCGCTCCCACCACCACCTCTTGATGGTTGGCTCACCTGACTTCATTTTATCCGAAATGTGAAAGGATTGGTATCTCGAACTGGCCCACAGGCGTTCCCGTATCTTATATAAACTATGGTACATGCACGCCGTCCTTCAGCGCATCGTCGTTCGTCGTTTTCTCATCTACGATTATGATGTTGTTGCGATCTTCTGCTTTCACTCTCGTGCTCGCCGGACTCGTCCATGCAGCCTCAGTCAAGCGTCAGAGTATCACCCCACTCAGCTCCAACCAAATCTCGACGTACTCTCCGTTCACCCACTTCGCGAGCACTGCTTATTGCAACCCCTCCACGACAATAAACTGGAGCTGCGGAGGTGCGTTGCTCGCCCCCTCTCTACCATCCCGTGTAGTCACGATGTACTGATGGTCTTCCTCTAGCCAACTGCCAAGCAAACCCCGACTTCGTGCCAGTGGCGTCCGGAGGCGATGGCGACGAAACCCAATTTTGTGGGATATAACCATAGTTTACCTGGTTCTAAGTCATACTCACATAGCCTCTGCGCAGGGTATGTCGGATTCTCCCCGTCGCAGAATACTGTCATTGTCGCCCACCAAGGCACCAACACCGACGAATTGTAAGCTAACCTTGCTTAGACGTCCTGACATTACCTTCGCTCATCCCTCGCGTCAGCTTCGCCGACCTGACTGACGCCGATTTCTTCCTCGAGTCACTGGACTCATCCCTTTTCCCGGATATTTCATCCTCCGTGGAGGCTCACAATGGTTTCGCCTCGGAACAGGCTAGGTATGTCACACGTCCCCCTCTCATCATGGCTTCGCATCCTAACAAAAAACCTGCACAGCACCGCACCCACGATCCTCTCCGCCGTTAAGAAGACACTCTCAGCGCATGGCGCGTCGTCCGTCACCGTCGTTGGCCACTCTCTCGGCGCGGCGCTCGCGCTCCTCGACGGTGTCTACCTACGGGTCCAACTCAGCGCGAGCGTGCACGTGCGGGTGGTTGGCTACGGCATGCCCCGCGTCGGGAATCAGGCCTTCGCCAACTGGGTCGACAGCAACCTAAGTGGCCAGGTAACGCACATCAATAATGAGGAGGATCCCATCCCGATCGTGCCCGGGAGGTTCTTGGACTTCGTCCACGTATCGGGTGAGGTCCACATCACTGACTCGGGCACATGGGAAAGTTGCCCCGGTGAGTTTTTCTCTCGTCTCTCTCTCCCCCTGGCGTGCGAGTGCAGTTTTCTGGCGGGGCGCTGACGCATACGCGACGGGTTGCTTGTTTGCAGGCCAGGATAATACCTCCACTCTGTGCGTTGTCGGCGATGTATCGAATATTTTCGATGGCGATCTCAGCGATCACGACGGGCCTTACAATGGCATTGAGATGGGTTGTTGATTTCTCTCAGAAGCAGAAGAAAACGGAACTGCTCGTACATGTGCCTCGCGAACGCGTGCCACCTTTTAAAAAAAAGAAAGAATACCATACCTTTCTTTCTTGTAGAATCTCGTAATTTTGGGGCAAAGGCGGAGCTGTGTACCATGATAATGTACCGTTTTTGTAGGTCGGGGTTCAGACACCCACCAGCAAAAAAAACCAGCGTATTCGCCCGGAGCCACGTACACTGCAGCGAGTTCCAAAACGATACCAGGCCCCTGACATCAGATTGACAACAAATACACTGATCCAAGGAACGAGGGTTTTCCCTTTCGACTCTGGAGGAACACTGTGAACACCTTGCGTTCCAAAGCTGTGATACTCTAAACTCACCCCAAAAATCTTGCTCTAAATAACCTGCTAATGTATGCGATGTATTCCTGAACCACAGTACTGTATTGGAGTACTTACAACAAGGGATGACGCGATGACGCTGAAGCCAATATTGGACATTTCCTAGGGCATCTCATGGCCGCAGGACTGCGTCATTATTGGTATAAGGGTATTTACTCTTCATGCCCAGATCTTTCCCGGCAGATGACTTGACGGCGCGGCGACACCTAAGCGGAAAGGGGAGGGCAACAGCACATCTTTCCAACGCAGCCAAGCAGCTCGTCTATGCTGTTCTAGAGCATATTCGGGAGGCAAGGAAACGCCAGTCGTCCGAAGAGTTCGAGGGCGGATCAACACAAAGGGCAAGGGAGAGAAATCCACGCAATAAAGCCGAACGAGTCATTCATGTGCCGCACGGTCGTACGATCTATGGCAGCTCTCAGGCTCCACGCGTTGTTATTTGTCGTCACCTCATAATGAAAGAGAACCCAATGCGTAAGATACTGAACATTGTGATAATGTGCCATCAATGTGACGATGAATGAATCAAGAGTGAAGCAAAAAGTTCGAGACCGGAGGTATCCTAAAGTAGCTCGGAAGTAACGACTACGCCCGTCAGTAATGGCGGAACAGGTGGCATGTCGTGGATATGTCGAGCGTTTGACAGCACATAACGATATTGACAGAGGAAAAGTCCTAATTAAAGCGAGTGAAAAAAACCGTCATTAAACGGAAAATGTCCGGATATTCTGTACATCTAGTCCATAAAGTCAATTGTCAATTCTCTGGGCGTCCGTAGTGTCCACTGTTAGGATTCGGCGCCGCAGCACCGGGGGGTAAAGTGGCGTAAACAGATGAAGGACGCGAGTATCTGTTCTGCTGAACTGTCTGTGATGTAGGGCGGCGCGACGTAGGGCGGGAAACGCGGCGAACGCCTTCGGGTGGGACAGGTCCCCTGTCCGCTAAGCTAACGCCGCGTGACCGGGATTGGCCACCCGACGGTGAGGGAGACGACGAGTGGCTAACATCATGTTCTCCGCCATAATAGTCACTAGGGCCAGTTTGGAATGGATTCGGCGTGTCAACAGGGAATGAGATTGGTGTTGCCGCTTGACGAATCGCCCCATGACCACCGGTCACACGTACGCTGTGATGGTCATGATTTCCACGACCTGATGCGCCATGATATTCTTCAACCGGGTGTTCAGGCGAAGTGGAAGTAGGACTGGAGACAAGACGTTGGTGAGAGGAGGCGTTGTCTGAATATACGTCTTCGTTAGACCGGGCAACAGAACTCGAAGAACCACCGGGGGGTAGCGGGCGATTTAAGGCGAGCGGAGCGGGAAGGGTAAGCAGCTGACTATCGTGACGCGGGCGAGAGGCACTAGGGTTTGCAAAAGACTCCGTGGTGCTGGCGTCAAAGCCTTGCGAGGGAGTGACACCCGTGTCGGTGTTGGACACAGTAGAGTGCCTGTAACAAGTGATCAGTCATTCGTGATGGGAAGCTCAGAACCAGGTTCGTACCGCCTTGTGGAGTTGCTCTTGGGGTCGTAGTAGGCCGACTCCCTTGAGTACGTACCATTCTTCCATCGTCTATCGCGCTCGAACTCGGCCCAACGCTTCATTACGATATTCGTCGAATCGAACTCGCCTTCCTTGTCGCCATGGTTTCCGCCTTTGTCTCCAGAGACCATCCGCGTCTGACCCCACGAAAAGTCGTCGAAATGCCAGAATGCATATGCGGGAAGGATACCGTTCCAGATGGGAAGCGAGAGGAGGTAGACTATCATCCAGCCCACATACGCAATCTTGCGCGTGGTAATGACGATGAGCAATCCGGGCAGGCCAAGAACGATAGCCAAAAGGGCGAGAGGGATAGTGGTATTTGGACCTCCAGGGACGATGGTGCTGATTATGAGGTATAGGGTGAAAGAAATGGCAGCAGGGAGAACGAGGGTACCGGCCAGCTCCATTCCGACAACAAACTGCATCGAGAAGCAGAACGTCCCGCAGAGATCGCGAACGAGGACGAGCTCGGCGAGGTTGTGCACTGTCGAGTTGATCCAACGACGACGCTGGGAAAGAAGGACTCTAAAAGTATCTGGGACGACGGTCTTGCAGACTGCAGAAGGCAAAAATAGGTTTTTGCGCTTCGGGAATGTCTTCAACATGAGTGTCGTTAGATACCTATCTTCACCAAGGAGTAACAAGTTCTTCTTGTGTAGAGTATCGACCACGTTCTCCGAGTAATGTTCCACGATATCCGGGTTGGCGAGAATCGGGACCCAGTACCCAGAAGCACCTTTTGGGGCCTTGATACGATACATACTGAAACAGCCTGGCAAGCAGGTTACGCCCCCGAACATCGATTCAAACGCCTTGGTCATGTGGTGGGAAATGTAATACTCGAAAACTACAGAATGTGTCGTTCAAGGTAAAGTTGGACGAGGGGAAGTGAACTCACCTTGAATCATGGTGACCCAGGTCTCGCCCTTGTTAGCGATCTTGGTTTCGCCGCAAAGCCCCATAATCTCCTCGTCTTGAACCATGCATGAGGTCATTCGGGTTAGCGAGTCAGGGAAGACCTTCGTATCGGCATCCACACAAAGCACCAATTCATAGCGATCCGGGCTTACTCCAGTGACCCGCCATAGTGAATTGAAAAACTCGTATTCGAAGGTGGTCATCCGTTCGTCGAACATGACTTTCTGAAGGAAAGACATGAGGACAATCTGTGAGTCTCGTTTACCACGATTCCCAGGCTTAGGATCCGTCACTTCTAATGGGTTACCCGTCTTTGCAACCAATACCATGGGCACGCGCTGCTGCTTTGAGTTTTCCACGGTGAGGTTGTCATAGTCGTAGAAACCAGCATAGACCTTGGCCATGTTGTGCCGTTTGTGCCCGTCTGCGATGGCAACGTAGGAATGCGCCTCGACGTCTTCAGGATCGATCACAAACTCTTTCATCATGGAAAGGCAAATCTGTGGAGTCGTCTTCTCATTCCCATCACCTTTGACTACGCCATCTGCGATAACCAAGATGAGTTTATGGCTGTTTGGATAGTCAGTTGTAGCAAGCGAATCGAGCGTCGTGCGTAGGCCCTCCACGGACTCCGAATATGCGGTGACGAGACAGATCGTATGTGCGAGCGGGAAACCAAATGGCTCAGATCCTGGAGCGGGCTGGGGGACAACGTTGTTCAAAGGGAAAGGACACACAACGTCTGTGAATCCGCGCGGATCATTAAGGGAGGTGGAGCTCCTCGAGTCGCGAAAAGGAGCGTCTGGAGGAGCGAGCTTGTTACTCTTTCCGGAAACAGAGGGGGTACCATAGACGCTTGTGGCACCACGCTTGTAGGGAATCGCATCTGGCACACCATATGAAGTGTTCGGCCTGGCGCCAACGCCTTTGATGACGTTCTCCGAGGGTGTGAAGCGTGATTGACGGGGAAGAATGCCCTTCTTTTCCTTTTTGTGAGGCGTGGATCCGTTTTTCGAGACGTTGGGTCGATACTGACTCGGGGCTGGGCGGTAGATGTCATTTGTCCAGTTCTCGATCTCGGCCATTCGTTGGATGCGCTGCTCATATGTTTCGTGCTTGGACATGCCAAGCCTGTGCGCGAAAAACCAGGCGAACATCACAGCCATGACGAAACGAATGGCCACAACGCCGACGATGAAGATGAGGGAGACATATAGGACGACATCCGAAGCCACACAACCGATGCTATTTGTGTCGATGAACCCAACGCCAATAGTATTCTGTAGGCAGTGGCCTAGTGTATGTTGTTTCGTGCGCTCCATGTACATTGATATGTCTTTCCCGTTGAAGGTGCCATTGGGGCTCGCAAACTGAGTAAAAATCGCGGGGTAGTTGACCTCTCCTTTGCTGAGCCAGTTAAGAAGGTTGAAATCCAAGACGGTCCTGCAAAACGAGACTCAACAAACCGTCCAATGAGAGAGTTGGCGCTCCTTACGACTCGTAAACGGCGAGATTCCGGCTTGGGTTCTTGATGTCATCCCACGTGTAGTATACTTGACCCATAGGCTTCAGCTTTGCCAACTCCGACCGCGCCGTGGAAGAGACATGACAGTTCGTGTTGCTCTCATATCCCGAAATATTGGTCCCAGAAGTGCCCTGTTGATTGTATATGTTACAGGGGAAATACCAGTCTAGCTGTCCGTTATTCCCAGTGATGGTCGAGTTTGACGCCTTGGTAATAATTCCCTGACAAGGTCCGTTCGTATCTTGGAATAAAAACGAAATGTCGTTGCCAGCCGCATTCCAGTTACCCTCGAAGAGAGGATTGCTGTGGCCATCAAAATTTCCAACTTTGGGGTGGATGAAATGGGAGAAGTCGTAATCATAGCCATGAATGATGACGGACGCCTTGTCGATAGAGCCACCATGGTATCGGTTGGGAGGAGTCCCGCAGACGACCTCAGTGAAGCCAAAAGTCAAGAAGCCGACACCAGCCATCAGAAAGAAGATAAGACTAATCAGGCCCATTTTTTCTCTCCATGCACGCTGTTGCTCAGGGCTGCGGATACCTGTAGAAGGAGGCATTGAACCCGAGTGGTTCAGGGCGACAACGGGACTACTCACCGCACGACCTAAGTAAGAACGGGGGCACGCAAACCGTGAGAAGGTAGCAATAGGTAACCCAACCATTGTGCGGCCCAGGGATGTTCCCCAGACAGCCTCCGCGGCGAGTCGGCGGTTCTTCTACATCCGTTGGGGCCTGCCGCTTCCTTCGGGTCGTGCCGCGCTTGAACAAAGCGAGACCCGACTCGTGCACATCTTCCTCACGACCCAAAAGTGACTGACCGCGGCGAAGGGGAGCCCGGTGAGGGGCATTGCCGGTGGCTGAGAAGGGAAGTGTTACAAAGCAAAGAAATTTGGTTGGATGAATACAAAACATACTGGACGGTTGAACGAGGTTTGTGTTGGCATCTTCAAGCCTTGCGGCATGAGAGCGGTAGTGCCATTGTCTATGACCAGGTTCGATCTTCTCCCTGTCAGGTCGCACGAGGCTTTTCTTCCTGCCTACCAGCGCAGCGTCTGTCATCGCATAGCCAGTTTCAGGGTCGGGACTTGGAAGTGATGAGACGTTCTGATAAGCAGAGTGTTGCCGTACTCGGCCAGGTTGATCGAGTGGCGACCGACGGTCTCCCCTTTCGGTACCATGGAAAGAAACATTGTTGGCGCTGCGAATGGCCTCGTCGGATTGAGGAGAATATGGACTATATGGGGAGGAAGGTTGATCGATGTAGGAAGGAGGGGAGCTCGAAGCCAGGGGTTGTTGAGGATATTGTGCATAGGATGGTCTGCGAGAGCGAGGGGGACGCTGGCCTTGGTAATCCATGGTGGATGTAGTAAAAGGTCGAATCTAGACGTGCATACAAGGAAGGGGAGAGGAAAGGAGGGGATGGAGGAGGGTGGGGTGGAGTAAAGGCGTGGAAGGTGCACTGAAGGTGCGTGGGGAGGCAAAGAGACAGCGAATGCCGAGTTAAGTTGTGTTGTGGGACAAGACGCGGGAGGCGCAGCAACTGAGGTTACGCCGCCTCGTCCAACTTCGACGTCCTTGGGTAAGATAAAAGTGTCAATCCTACTAATTCATAACACCTCCAAGCTGTTTAGTCTAGCGGGAAAAAAATTGCTAACTGTAACAACCAACAGGACTGCTCATCTCACATTCCCCTCGATTTTATAAATTTACTAAATTGGTGGATGCTAATAGGCGAGATGGCCGAGCGGTCTAAGGCGCCAGACTAAGGATCTGGTCTCTTCGGGGGCGTGGGTTCGAATCCCACTCTCGTCATTTTTGCAGCGCAAATTTTTTACTGAGAGTTGCCGCAAATGTACGGTCCACTACTTTGTGATGGTCACATGGGAATGGTCCTCATTTTATAGCTCACATCAAACGCTAATTACACATCAAGTAGAAGACAGCTGTAACCTCCGCTCGAGGGCGATTCACACAAGCGTTTCTCCAATGGTAAAATGCACGTGGTCCCCTTCCCCTAAGGTAAGACGTACTGGCAAACGTGGGTCAATCCGGATAGGCGCAGAGGTGCCGATATAAAAGTCCCCGCGGCTGAAGTTGCGTGTGATGGCGGCTGCCTCTTCCTCGGTGAGCGGTCGTGGACGCTTATTAGGGCGAAATGTCGAAGTTGACGCCCCTGTGAACGAGCCGTTGTACTCGTAGTATTGTTGGTGAGTAAGACTGGGGGGTTGCATATAAGGAATCGGCGCAGCCGAAAATGGAGGAATGCCGGGAGCTACGCACGTTGCCTCAGCCGACATGGGCACGAAGGAAATCAGTGAAGACGAACCAGGGGTTTGCTGCTGTGAATGCTCAACGGGGGCCTCCGGATCCGGATAAGCGCAGGTAGCACCAAGTCCACGCTTCAGGCAACTCTGAGCGTGGTGAAGCATGAACTTTCGAACACACGGCGAATGCAGACATTGGCATATACCTGACACGGGAGTATCTCGCTGCAACGAGTCTTTCCCGAATGACAAGAAGTACATGCACGCCTTACAGCTGGGGCTTTTGCTGGTGTCGAAGAAAAGGACAAATAAAGTTAGTTGAGAAGCGGAAGGGTTAGAAAGGACATACGCTTCCGAGGGGGGTCTGGGATTGTCGATTGGGGATTTTGATGAAGCTGAGCATGAAGTTGCGGGTCTTGTACGAGAGATTGCGGTGGAGGTTGTTGGAGTTGTTGGGTGTCGATCGACGGCGTGGCCGTATCTTGGGCCGGGGTGGGCGCGGAGTCGGACATGGCGGGTTGACGGAGGGGCCGGGCGTGGAGGAGGTTCTGTGAGGCCGTGAGCCGCTTTATGTATCAATGTTTGGTTCCGGAACCGGTCAATTTCCGGTCAGTTCCCGGAACGGGCCGTGACTATCCCCGCAACCCCGCAAAGAAAATCACTGACCCGGTCACTGACACCACCGTAACATGTCGAACCCAAATCCAAATCAACCTCAACCTCCAGTACCGTTCACAGACTTTGAATTCTCTTTCGATCCTTCTCTTCATGGCCTGTTCCCACCTCCCCCACCGTTACCTCCTTCAGCTGGTCTCTTCTCCGACTCGGAGACAACTGACCTCCTCGGCTTCCTCGACAACTTCAATTGGGAGTTCGACGCACCCCCTATTCCTTCAGATCACCAACAGGAACCTCACACTTTACATTATGAAACCCCTTCGTCTGCCCAACTTCCCCCACTGCAACCTCAGCAACACGTACCCCCACAGTCTCTCACACCCCCAGCGTCAAGTCTCACGCCTTCTCGCAACAAACCAATCCTCTCAAGTCCCCAGAAACGTCTTAATCACATAATGTCGGAGCAGAAACGACGAAACGCCATCCGAGAAGGCTATGCCCAATTGACCACACTCCTTGCTCCTAAAGGTGCGCCACCAGGGACTGGCATGCCCACTAGGGGTCGGCCGAAAGGAAGCGGTGGTAGGGGAAAGGGTCGCACTAAGGGCAAAAGTGGTGTCCTTTTCCGTGCGGTTGAATACTGCCACTGGTTAGAAGAGGGGATTGAAGCATTGATGGAAGAGGTTAGACGGGTCGAAGCAACTCCAGGGATTCGTGCTGGCTGATACTGGACCTCGTTGTTTACTTCCTCACCGTGCGTCACGATAGCCCTGATGTTCACATACCGCGCTAATATACGCATCGCAGAGACTATTGTAGCTGTATAGACACGCTTTGTATTCTCTTTATTCCCCGTTGCGTCACATGATATTCCCTAGTTCCAAATCAAAACATCCAAAAATGGTCACCCAAGGTTTTCCTCCCTCACGAAATTCGTCGTCGTATTCTTCGTTAAGGCAGTGAATAGGAGCGGCTACACTAGGTAACACGAGGTGACAAAAACTGTTCCATATCGAATGGCTCGATGTCCCCATCGTCGTCCAGCCACGCTGCCTCCATCTCACTCTCAGCCTCATGGTCGTCGCTCTGTCCCCGACTGCCGGCGTTACAGTGGACTCAATGACGACTCCCAAGCTCGAAGTGGCTGCTAATGCTGCTCCTCGCTCTCCTCTCCCCACAACTGCGCAGTGTTCACGAGCACACCGTTCCGTGTGCTGCTTGGTAGGCTTGTGGTCATGCAGCCCGACCTGACACTTGCATGTGAAGCATATGAGGTATCTTTCCTCAATGGACGGTTGTGGCTTCCGCAATTCATGGTGTATACTCCTGTCCCATCCGCCCTCTGCATATGTTGGCCACTACACGCTCCTCAACGCCGATTACCACCTCCCTATTCCCAGACAGCGGGACGCTTCCAGGTGTGTTCCCTTCATAGCTTCCTGCCCGCCGCACGCTCCTTCTGAGATGACGATGTAATATAATATATTTCCAATATAAATATAATCTTCTAAGTAAATCGTCACCATCAACGATCGTGAAAAATTTCTGCCGCCGTCGGTCGTGTTGTGTTCGGTCTACCCGTCACCGCATCACCCGTCGTCAGGTAACCTGACTGGGTCATGGCCATGGAGAAAATTCGATATTTGGAAGTCCTGTGGCGCCGTTTTTTGTTGCACATAATCGATAACAATGCCGTTGGTCAGTCGATTGCAATCCTAATGTAGGCCAAA
The DNA here is from genome assembly GCA_003315845.1 of Lactarius trivialis. Lineage (NCBI taxonomy): Eukaryota > Fungi > Basidiomycota > Agaricomycetes > Russulales > Russulaceae > Lactarius > Lactarius trivialis. The sequence continues at coordinate 16,680 of QFDV01004301.1, forward strand.
GCTTAGGCCAAAAAAGGTCTGATCCTCATTGTGACTCTTGACCCAAATCAATTGACTCAGAGTGGCCATGGTGACTGCTCTGACCTCGAGTCAGTTTGATCCGTATAACTAGGCAACCAGGCAACTTGAGATTCCCTGCTATCACGTCCATGGCTCCGACGTCGTCACCTACGCCTCCACAGCCAGACTGGCCCATCCCAACGCTGCAACTGCTAGTAGATGACCTGTCACATCCAGGAGTCAAGCTCTTCTTTGACAATGTGGATCCAACACAAATCATGCAGGATGCCGTAGCCACAGTTCTCCGATGGCTATATGTAACAACGGACAAGTTACCAAAGAAGTAAGTGGTTGTGGGCACTGCAGGCGCCATAGTAAGTTGCTAACGCTAATTCCAGCTTGGATACTATAGTACTTGTCCTTCGACCTATGGAGGGTGTAGCGTACACGACCGGTTCAGAAACGGTCAAGGGGATTTACTTTTCATGTGATCACATCGTGAACTGTGCGGACCGTTGCGCAGACGAGATCCGCGGAGTTCTTGTCCACGAGGTCGTCCACTGTTACCAGTACAACGGCCAGGACAAATGCCCGAGTGGTCTTATCGAAGGCATAGCAGGTGCATTTATCTGTCACCTTCTGTGCTTGGAGCGTCTCTTAGATACTCACCGCGTCAGATTGGGTTCGTCTTCGTTCCGGTTTGGTGCCCCCACATTGGCGTCCCCGTGGGAGTAGCTGGGATGCGGGCTACGATGTCACTGCATATTTTTTGCATTGGCTGACCAAGCGATATGGCAAAGACACTGTACGGGAAATTAACGAGTTGATGAAGGACGCGCCATATGATGAGTCCATTTTCAAGACCGTGACGGGCCATGAGGTCAAGGAGCTCTGGAAACTTTATAAAGAATATCTTGGCGAGGGCGATGGAGCCAAGGTGGACGCGGTAGACCTCCGCGTTGATTCGGACTAAATGAATTTTCTGGGAGCGATAGGGCTGGAGTCCCTCAGGACTAGACTGACGCTTCGGATGGGAAGGTGGACCATGACTCGCTGGCTCGAACAGTATGGACTACTTCCGTTACCGAGTACAATACCAAAGAGAACAAATCAGACAGTGAAAAAGAACAGTAGTGAATAAAAAAATCCGAAAGTTGTCTATCCCATCTCTTCCTCAAGTTCTCGAGCTAAGAAATCATCTTCGTCGTCGCCGCCAAACATACTTTCATCGTCATCGTCGTTATCATCGTCGTCCTCGCCACGAGGACTTGCCACGGTTGGAAGTGGGAACTCTTGGGGAGAAATGGATTCTTTGAGCTTGGAAGCATTCAAACGATCTTTGGCGAGTTTCTTGCGTTTGGACAATGGCGAGCGAAGTAGTGGTTCATCGCTGGTGTTCAAGCCAGCCTCCGAGGGAGTTAAGCTTCGCAGACGCTTGCGTTTCATTCGAGGGGTTGAGGGCGCGCTACAGAACAAGCTCACAGCCTGAGCTTCTCGAAGAGGGGAATAACACACCTTCCAACACTGCTTATGTCGTCTCCGGTATCTGTGTCGTTCTCGGTCATGTGCACAGACTTACCACTCGCACCCCTGATGCCCGCGGCAGTGTCATTGCCACCTTCACCGCCGATATCGTCATCCTCGTCATCCTCCTCGTCTTCATCCCCACTTGCCAAGAATTCCCGTAATTCCTCGTCCGCATCCTCCCATGAGAGCGACAGCTCCAGGTTTCGTGAATCTTCCGAGATGCGCTTCAAGTCGTCCAGTTCGTCCCCACCAGTCCTGCCCTCCTCCGGCGCCACCCCCCTAGTAGTTGCCCCAGAGCTACCCTTCCGGGACCCTGGTTCAACATCCCAGTCATCTGCGTCAGGCTCTGGGTCAGACGAAATCTGGTGAACGTCAGGTGGCGCCGGGGAACTCGCCGTGTCCGGCGCATTGACATTCGAGGACCGAGGTTCATCCATTAGGTACGGCGTCTCGTCTTGGCGCTCCCAACGTGCGAGAGAGTCGGTGAACCACGCGAGCCAAACGATCTTTATGCCACCGCGCTTGCGTGCCTGGTCAATCTTTGAGGTGCCTCGCTGTTATCAAATGTGAGGTCGATACATTGTAATCCAGGAAGGAGGAGCTACCTTTGCGGCTACGAGATGGGTGACTGCGCTAGACAATTCGGTATGGCAAGTTGCGCCGAACGCCTCGGAAAGATTCCATATGTCAGTGCTTTCTGGTCTGGTGTCCAATGGGATCACACTAGAGAATAGTATGTGTAAGCCATCAAACGTCTGCAACCTAAGCTCGGGAATGATGATCTATAGAGGAAACGTAAGCTCCGGATGTACTGATGTGGTTAGTGTACCCACCCGAGTATCGTAAAGCACTGAATTTGAAGGTTTTGCTTTGCTCGCGAACTTCGTCCTGCCCTTGAGTCGGTTGTCATACGCGTCATAGAATTGTTGGTGGACCTCGTCCAGAAGCTGAAAGAACTTCAGATATATACCTATTGAAAGAAAAGACCCACTGACTCGCTTGACTCGTCGAAGTTCTGTGTCGTCGTTCTTGAGTAAAGCCTTCCGGTGGTGCCTTTCTCCAGGTGACTCAGGCAGTCTCGAGGTGCTTACACTTTTACCTGGTGCGCTCTCAGCTGCCGGACCCTCACTTTCATGTTGGCCGTTGGCCACTTCTTGCAACTCCTCTTGAAGTTTAGCCAGAGGTCGCTCCTCCACTTGTGCCTCAAGAGCTAGCGAGTTTCGAGCCATCATCTCCTTTTGTAAAATCACTTCAGCAGCCGCTTCGTCAACTGTACTTGATTGGGATGTGTTGGACGCAGAATCAGAAGCAGAAAGCGGGAGCGTAGGACTTGCGATAGTTTGCGGCTTTTGACTGGCTGGTGGTGGCGACATTGGGGGGATGGAAGTTGTTGATGTGTCCAGTTTAGGCAGAAATGCTGAATTAATATCGCCAATACCGACAAAAAAATCGTCTGAGGATAAGTTCAGTAACACGTAGATTTCATAAGGAGAGAGATTCTAACATGGAATAACTTTCACGAGATTGGGACACCATTCCCAGACATCCGCGCGATCGTCAATGACGACAACCATCGACGTGTCCACAGGAAATAAACGTTGTAGGCTCTTCTGTGTAAGGCCTTGTACGCATGTTAACTGAAGATCCGTAAAACCGAGATATCACACTCACTTCCACTTTCGTCACGACTTAGAATTCGACCACCGAAAAACTTTCCATCCGGATCAATGGCCTTGCAGACTTCCTCGGCGTAAGCACGTGTGCCCATAGTATAAACATGCATTTCATACTTGGTCGCCACACTGCTGAGGAAGTCTTGCCATCCTGGCCTTCAGCGGAAGTCAGTGTGAGGCCCGTGAGTTGGGTTGAGACATACCGCGGTTTGACATAATAAAGGCATCCTTGCGTCTCCATCGCCTTCTCTTTGCCCTTAGCTCTACGTCCTTCGGGGCCAGATGGAAGACCAAAGGATTCGGGACCAAGACGAAACTTCTTCACGTCCTTCAACGCCTCCCAATTAGGATTCACGTCAACATCGTCGCCCCCTTGGCTTGACTCGTCGGAATCACTTTCACCTTCCCTGGACCCGGAAGATCGCCTCTTGGTAGCATGTTGTTCCTCCCAAGCTTCTCCTTCAGTGATCCAATCACCCACAGTAGGGTCGACGGTGGCATGAACGATAGTTTGGTCAAGGTCGACAATGAGTGAGAGCTTGTGGCACTTGAAGAGATGCTCGGCAGTCTCGCGTTCGATGCGTTGCGCCTCCTCGAGAGAAACCTTGGGACCATTGGCTGAATGCGTCATCTGAATTGATGCCCGCGCTTCATTAGAAAATCCAGTGTAGTCGGACCTAATTCCAATGAACATTTGACATACGGATGCAATGACAGTTGTACGCACTGTGTCATATCCTTGCCACATAGCGCGCAAAGGCCTCCCATCTGAATGCCATGTTTGCAAGGCTCGGTGATGCGAAGCACCTCTTTGTCATCGCCTGTGATGACATCGCCTTCCTTGACGCACCATCGTTCGATAAGACCTTCGACAGGACAATCCCATATGCCGAAGAGGACCTGAGTATGGCCGCCAGGTTCGGAAGGTCGGGAGGTGAATGAATAGGTCAAGAGCGTAGAGCCACGCTGTACAGGTTCTGACGCCCTGGTGTGGGTCTTAACAACCTTTATTGGGAACGGCGTACCGGGGGGCAGAAATAGTTGTGATGAGGAAGAGGAAGACATTTGGCCCCTTGAGATAAAGCCCGGAGAGCAAACGGAGTGTGAGTTGTTGTTGTGAATCCACACCGCCGCGGTCAAAAGTGGGCGATTAAATAATGAAGCCTTGTCTTTTTTGTTTTCTTTCTTCTCACTTTTTCGAAGAATCATTGAGTATACGATTAGTAAAATACATTAATACGCTATCAGACTCGAGATGAGATGATGAATTGAATGAAATAGTAAGTAGTCTGTGGCGCAGCCATGCCGCTGATACGGGCTCAAAACAGAGTACAACTCGTACTTGCTTGTTCTCTTCCACTCGACCTGGTCACTCTATTATAGTCTCCATACCCGTTTCACATCACGCTAGCAGTCTTTCTGTGTATGTTATTCCGTGGAATCTCGCAATCGCCCACTTTAATCATCGAACTAAACAGACTTGCAAGACAAGCCAAATAATGGACCCAGGACTCGGCGTCGATGAGGTATAGCACGCCCCTCGTTCTTTTATTGAAATTTACTCTGTTCTTTCGACTTGTTTAGATTACGCCAATTGCGTTGCTCATGGATGAGCTACGCTCCGAGGATGTTCAGCTACGATTAAACGCCATCCGTCGTGTTTCTACGATAGCGCTCGCCCTCGGCCCTGATCGCGCGCGAGACGAGCTCATCCCCTTCCTTCAAGACTCTGTAGATGACGAGGATGAAATACTCCTAGCACTCGCAGATGAACTAGGGAAGGGCTTCGAAGAATACATTGGGGGGAAGGAGTGGGCTCATGTTTTACTTGGGCCACTGGAGAACCTGTCCGCAGTTGAGGAGACGTTGGTCAGAGATAAGGTACGCTTCAATTTTGCGATGGATCGCGGCTACAAGATTGGAATTTGCGAGCTTATACCGTACGGCAAATGTCCTACAGGCCGCAGAATCCATCACCAAGATCGCCGCTGTCCTCACGTCACAGCAGATTGAACAACATTACATACCTCTTCTGAACCGACTGTCCCATGGCGAGTGGTTTACCTCTCGCACTTCATCAGCCGCTTTGTATGCCCCCGTGTATTCCAAAGTATCGCCCGCCATTCAAGAGGAGTTGCGGAAAGGTTTCGCTGCCCTAGGATCAGACGACACACCGATGGTTCGACGAGCGGCCGCGAAATGGCTGGGAGTGAGCGCAGGTCCTCACCTCATAGCCGTCGCTTGCTGATCGTTGCGACACAGGCGTTCGCGAAGAACCTCGCTAAGCAGCATGTTCTTTCGGACGGTCTCTCCATATATCGCCGCCTCCAGGGCGATGATCAGGACTCTGTGCGACTGCTGACGGTCGAGGACTTGGTCATCATCGCTCAGCAGCTTTCTCCCGCCGAAGTGAAAGACCAGTTGTTGAAGCAGATTAGACAGAGCGTCTCGGATAAAAGTTGGAGGGTGCGATACATGGCAGCTAATCACTTCAATGCGGTAAGCTGCCCTTTCTTTCAATCTTGGTCCTTACACTTTCTGATGTTATTGGATCATATGGAGTTGTCTGAGGCTGTTGGAGTACAGCTCGTGAGAGAAGAGCTCGTTAATCACTATGTGCAACTATTGAAAGACAATGAAGCAGAAGTCCGCACAGCCGCGGCGGGGCAGATTCCAGGTATTGTTAATTAATGGCACGATCCCCATGGCTGACTTCTAACCTATCTCCCCAAAGGTTTCTCGAAGTTATTAGAGCCGGAAGTCGTCATCGCACGCATAGTGCCTTTTGTTCGGGATCTCTGTCAAGACAGTTCTCAGCACGTCAGAGCCGCCCTCGCAAACCAGATTACGGGACTTGCACCATTCCTCGGACATCAACCTACTATCGAACACCTTCTTCAGCTGTTTTTACACTTGCTAAAAGACGAGTTTCCTGAGGTCCGACTCAACATCATTAGCAAACTCGAACAGGTTAACGAAGGTACGGCATTGACATCTCAGCCAGGACGATATCTAATTCTGTGCTCCATCCAGTTATTGGCATTCAGCTACTGGCAGACCACCTCTTACCAGCTATCGTCGAGCTTGCTGAGGACAAGTCCTGGCGAGTACGACAAGCTATCATCGAGTATATACCGTTGTTGGCCACACAACTTGGCCGGGCATTCTTTGATGAGCAACTCGCAAATTTGTGCATGTCATGGCTGGGCGACACTGTCTTCAGCATTCGAGAGGCCGCGACTATCAATCTGAAGAAGCTGACGGAGGTATTTGGTGTAGAGTGGGCCAGAACTCAGATCGTGCCGAAAGTGGTCAACATGGGGTCACATCCCAATTACCTTTATCGGATGACCACTGTGCAAGCAATTGGAGTACGCCTTTCGGATCTAGCGGCTCAATTCCCCACGTGGACTGATTTGACTTTCCAGACAATCGCACCTTCTCTAAATAACGAGATTGTCTCTGATGAGATAATCGACGCGCTCCTTCACCTGGCTGCCGATCCCATTCCGAACATCCGATTCAACGTAGCAAAATCCTTGGAGATTGTAGCAACCACATACGGAAAGACACCAGAGGGCAAAGAACTCGCGCAGCAAAAAGTTGTTCCGGTTTTAGAGGAGCTGAAGACGGATCAGGACGCAGATGTTCGCTATTTCGCGACTCTTGCGTGCCAGAGAACGCTGGCGACGATACAAGGCTGAGGTAATAATTCGTGGGGATGCAACCACAAAGGAAATTGTTGACGAATATACTTTGAAATTGTAGCCAAATTCGTCGCGATCCTCTTGTTAGAAGGAGCAGGAACATCCACGGATGATTCCTCGGTTTTCCTTTACTGTGGAATGCGATGAGAAGATAACAAAGGTCACTGTACAATTGTTCCTAGGGGGGAGCAATGAGAATTGGTTGATAGAATCATCATGAAAATCGAGAGATTGGCACGGAACGGAACGGGCGACGGAAGAGCCCATTACCGGGTAGACGGAGAGGCGATACACGCGCATACATCCGCTTTGCTGACCGACCTGATCTGACCCGACCGACCTGCTCTCCCCGACCATGTCCAGAGAGCCATCCGTACCCGAACCTGAGCTATCCGACGACGAACATCATTTCACAGAGACTTCTAATAGGAAAAGGAGTAGCAGAGGTGAATATTATATTGCCATTCTGCTTTGCTCTCGCATTTGTTCTTAAATCTTCGCTCAGCGTGTGACCAGTGCCGAAAAACTAAGAGCAAATGTGAGAGATTCAGAGGCGATGATGAGCCCTGTAAAAGCTGTTCGGCAGCCGGCACAGGTAACTGAACATTTTTCTATACGCCTCATGCATCGTGACTGAATGTGGTCTTTAGCTTGTACATTCTTGGGTACGCTTATTACCTCCTTCCTGCTTTCCCATCATAACCTTCGGTCGTACAGGCCCGAGTTTTAAACGCGGCCCTCCGAAGGGTTACATCCACGCCATTGAGCAAAGGTGGCATCAAGTGGAATCTGTCCTCGGTGCAATTCTCACATCAACGGATCCCTACGTGCAAGCCCTTATCAATAACCTACGTAAGGATGATCTCGCCCGCGATATTCTTGGCAGAGTCGACTCGGGACCTTTTGTAAGCTATCCTCAAACTAACAACTGACCTGAGCGGCTCACCCTATACAGGGTTCAACGGGTCGTCTTAACCTTTCCGCCGCAATGACAAAAGAAGACTTCTTTGCGTCAATAATGAATAGTGACACCCAGCACCCCCGTGATCCATCACGCCCAAAGCGGCAGTCCCGAATGTCCCGTGAAATCGTTTCTTCGAGTACGCGATCACCCGAAATACGCAGCCCGCTTCTCATCAGCTCCATGCAGATAATTCGATGCTCTCCACACCTACTTTAGAGTGGCAAGATCATCTCTCTAGTTGCTATGCTTTCACCGATAAGCCTCGTATTTCCGAGTCATCGGTCAACCCCGGCATTCGATCGTCCCCCCAACGACGTCGATTGGATAAGGACACTGCTACACTGGCAGACTGGGGGTCGTTGTACACGCTCGATTCTGCTTCTGGTGGGTGTGGTCCGCAACTCCCAGAGTCAACGAACTGTGCTTATCATATCCATTCTGTTCTGAATTCAGACTCCGACGACACTGACGACCCTGCGTCCATGGTCGGACAATTATCACTCGACGAGAATAAGGAGGTGCGCATAGGTGTCACAACTATTGACTCAATATAAATACCAGGTGCAGGTACGATTTCACAGCGATGTTAGCGGACTTCGTCTATTATCTCAAGCCGATCGCACGGATGAACGCAAGATCGGAGGCGTCTGGTGGGTGAATTATCTGGCCATTCCGAGAAGACTAACCATTCTCACAGGAACCTGCCTATGGCACGTGTATGGCCCCCAGCAGTAAATCAATTCATACCAGAGGAGAACGTCGATGTTACGATGCCGCCTCTAGATTCGCAGCGCCATCTTTTGAACCTGTATTTTGTTTATGTACATCCCGTTTTCCCTGTTGTCCATAAGTCGCTCTTCTGGAAGGACTACGAAGTGACGTAAGTCCAAGATTTTGCTGATCAGCCCAAACAACTAAGGCTACCGCTTTTCGGGCAGCTCCACTCACGAAAGGCCGCATATTTCGAACCTATTGCTTCTGTCAATGTTTGCAGTCGCCGCTCGGTATGAACAGGCTGAAGCACCTGCAGACCCAGGCAACCTCTGGGAGGCCGGACTGAACTATATGGTCCAAGCCAGGGAGGTGTTAAGTACGCTACTCGGAGCTTATTCTTGGCATTCTCCAACATATTTCATTGGTTTAGACCGTGTCTATCACTATTCCAGGGGAACAACGTGTCAGGCCTTGTTGTTGCTAGGGTTGCGGGAGTTTGGCATTGGTGCGCAATTTCTACGTCCACAACGGACAATAGGCTCAACTATTGGGTTTATAGGTCAGATGGAACACGGCTGGCTCTACACAGGTGGGCAATACAGCCGTTGGCATCATATCACTTACTGACTGCCATTCAGGGATGGCATTCCGTATGGTACGTCGGGGGGCTAGGGTTCGAATGTCTTTGTCTTAATGGCAACGATTTCAGGCACAGGACCTTGGTCTCCACCGTGACGCGACAAACTGGCAGATGAACGGCAGAAAAATGTTTAGTACCCAGGACCTGCAGGCAAGAAAGCAGATATGGTGGGCTTGCAGCAGAGCGGATATGTACGTGGAGCTTATACATATACCGGCGCTAAAATAACTGGGGAAATCAGATATACCGCAATATACATGGGCCGGCCACCTTCTATCTCGGACCGGGTCTTTGATACCCCACTACCTGAGGTAATTTCTCGTCGAATCGTCCTCATGTGTCTTACCTTGTGCTACAGGTTGAAGCGGATGAACTATGGGTGCCACACAGCTCAGACCCTGCGGCTATTGAGTTCAAACCCATTCCCAACCGTCTGATGGCCTGTTTCCGCGCTATGTCAGCACTTTGTACGTCATGAGGGTTGCCAAGCCTAGGTCATTCTGGATCTGAATGCTGTCCGTTGTAGGTGTGATAACTAGCAATGTCATTAACAGGGTCTACCCCGTTCACCCGCCATCCCATTCCACAAAGCGCGCAGCCCTCGCTGAGCTTGAGACGCAATTGGACCAGTGGTATGCAGAGCTACCTGACTCCATCGCATTTGACCCAGCAAGCTCGCGGTCGGTGCTACCTCCAAATGTGCTGCTGATGCACGCAACATATTGGAATACCGTACTTCTCCTCCATCGATGCTTGTAAGTGTCAGATCGCGTACTTTTTCTGGTGCCGTGTTAATTCCGTTGGTTAAGTATTCCAAAATGGAAACCCACACAGTAAGCTCCTCATTATTCAAGCAACCTGTGTCAAACAAACATTTATCGCATAGCACGAGACATGGTTCGAGCGGGACGACTCGAGAGTCAGATGCTGTAGCTCTTAAATCCTTCGATATATGCCAATCTGCCGCATCGCATATGACCTCAATTTGTGAGTGGGGCCCTCTTTTTGGCTTGGTCGAAAACTTAGCCCGGTTTGTAGTTATCGCATACCGGTCCCAATTTGGTCTGAGCCGTGCAGCGCTTTTATGCACGCAACTTTTATTCGCTGCCGGGTAGGTTTTGCGTGTAATCGCCCGAACAACGGCTGACTGTCGACGCACAGAATCATGCATGTAGTAACTCGTACGTCCGCTATGCGTGTGTCCTAAAAGCAGGGGGTTGACTCTTATTCTCAGTAACAATGCGACCCTCAAACGTACAGACTTCGATTGCCTTGCAGCAGACTATCAGTTGCCTCAAGGAGATGGGAGTAAGGTTCCTCGTATACGTTTATCACTCGACGCCGACCCTTTGGACAGATGATATGGCCTAGCGCCCTACGAGCCTGGGAGCTTCTCAATGGCGCCAAGGTTCACGTGGACAACGGCATTCTCCGCTTTAAAGAGGTGCAGCGATTCAAACGCCCTGCAGACGATGCCTTCGGCACAGAAGATACGAACGGCGGCGGCGGCCTGCTCGCTCGATCTTTCGGCGTAGGCTCCTCCGCCGGGGTGGACGCGGCGGCAGCGCCGCGGGCGCCGCAGACCGAAAACCGTCTCCTTGCACACATGCTCGGACTCGACCTTCCGGGTGTCGAGCCATCGACGTCGTACCTCCCCGGCTACGAGTGGTGGCCACGCGACCAGAACAGACCGCAGCTTGAAACGCCCGACTGTTCACAGCCAGTGTCGCCCTCGCCCGGGCCTGGGTCGGGGTCGGGGTCGAATCACAGTAGTCCTGCGTCTGGAATGCCTATTCCGTTCAGCTTCGACCAGACTCGCAACTTCTGGGATGCACCGCTGCTGCAAGACCTGAGCTTTGTTGCTGGCGGCACATAAACTGTATTCTCCTTTGCGTGACGATCTTTTTTTTTTTTATACATAAAACAAATTCAATTTTATCCTGGGGTGCGGGCGGGGGCCCAGACCGGTGGCCGACTACTCTGTACACAACTAGCTAACGGGTTTTTTTTCCCTTCTCATCGCGCCAAGTGCGTTATGGCTTCGGGTTATAGTGCGTGCGTTGTTGTCTTGCTTACTGTAATATTTTTGTATCACCTGTAAACCAGAATAGCTGCTGTAACGAAATCTGATCCGTAGCCTCAAATTGGGCTCGATTATTACTGGCCGTAACCAACGGATGACAATCAACTTCTATACAGCACGAAGTTCACATGCACATACTCTATCGTATACGGTCTAAGGTTATGAGAATTGGCAGTGGCGGCAGGTGATTGTAGTTCAAAAGGAAAACAATACAAGAACTCGAATTACAGCCTCAAATAGCATTTGAAGTCTTTTCAACATCGACACGAATACCACTGATGCAGTTCACGTCAGCAGCTTTGAAGTCTTCCATCTCATCGTCGCCCATGTCCCCTGATGCTTTGCGATGTAGTCCGTTGAGCTCGACGCTGTTACCATGTCCTACTGCATCAAGATCGCTGCCTATGGTACTCAGCACCACACCGGAGTTAATGGTGGCGCTTTTGCCGCCATGCGGACGAGGCTTGCGACTGGTGGCTCCGCTGACGCCAGAGCCAGCAGCAGAACGCTGCTGGCTAAACTGGATCCCGAAAGGCAACCCCCTCGATCCGTGCGAATTAAATGGAGGGCCGTCGGAGTATGCCACGGTCTCGGAGCCACGCTCACGAAGGTCAAGAATCTTAGCAAAGGGTGTAAACGTCGACTTGTCAAGAATTCAAGAACCAGGGGCATACGAGACGGCAGGCTAGCACAGGGCTCAACATTACACTCAGGGGGATATTTATTGCAGACATGGCTTGGCGAGGCCTTACCAGTGAATTAGCCGAAAATACGGAATTTCGAATTTAATACTCACTGGAGGTAGAAAATGCCATTGATCTAAAAATATATATCTCGGGTCAGCAAAGGCGACACGTGAGAGGTACATGGACAAACGAGATTCGCGACGGATATGAGAAGGTAATAGAAGACACCTTCGCGCAAGAAGGTTTGAATAAGACGGCTACTTGGACCTCCATTGCGACGACGGACGTAAAAGGCTTTGCAAATGGTCATGAAGGTAACTACCGTGTCGAACCCAAGAGGCGCAATCTGCGTCGTTGTAAGTAGAGAAAAGGTATTTCGTTGGAAAAAACTGACGAAGAAACCTGTAACCACGAGGCTCGTGTTTACAGCCCGACGACTACCCACCAACGAGAAGTCGACATACCGAGAAGATGAGCCGAATGAGGCTTGGATATCGGGAAGCAAGGACCCTCATTCTGGCAGAAAATTAGCTTGGGCGAAACTCAAAATAAGTGGCGAATACACACAAAGGGAGGGTTTAAAAACGGCAGAACTGAAATAAAGGGACAGTTGAGCCTTGAAACTTCAAATGGAAGTTCGGATAGGCATTTACCAATCATCTGAGAAGTATCAACATATAGTTGATAGGCGATCATTCCCCCAAGCGCACAGAGAAGGCCAGCAAGAACGAATTTATTTCTGTTGAAGAAAGCATACGTCCGGATCAAGAGTACGGCTGGGGGGATGCGTTTAGCTCTGTGTCGGTGTCAACGCCGCATAATAACAACGGACACTCTGAACCGACTTGGTTCCACATTGCTAAAGCCACTGGAATCTGCAACAAAACATTTACCAAACACAGATCAGATATTAGTAGGGGGTTTACTTTGTATATTTTTTGGCAAGTTTCAAGACTGTGATTGTTGACAAAGGCGTAAAGCAGGTAAGGCACAACCGTGATGACCCAGTAACTGCGGACGTTAAGTTAAGAGATAGGAGTGTCCAAGCCTCCGTACCGGCAAAACAGGTACGCTGCTTTAACTGGTGTCCAAGATGTCTTCCAGATCTAAGATGTACAGTCTTACTCGCTGTATAAGTGTGCAGAAGAGAGTGAACCTACATATTTCCACTCTCTAGGCAAGCTAATGATCCAGTCCCAAAGGACGACGGCATCTGTGGAGTAAAAGTGTAGGTGAGCGCCTTGAAATATTTTGGTTATAAAATAGTATGCTCACACATCGCTGTGAGTTCGCGGTGTTGGTGTTCTATAAAGTACAGAAACGAACGTAAGACTTACAACAAAAATATATCTGAGTCCTGAGTGACGTGAGATCAGCCTTGAAGCTTGAAGGTTAGGGACGACGAGATACGCACACAAAAACAAAATGTTGGGCGGTCTCGAGGGTGTCGGGCATTATGCTAGTCGCGGTCTCGAGGACAAGGGAGGAAGAAGAGACTGGAGGGCTACAAGGGGCCCTCGCTGTATGCGTATATGTATGAGAGGCATTCTGTAGAGAAACTCGTCTCGGGAAAGAGAATGTCCTCTTTCGTATCTTGGTGGACACCTTTTCATCTTGGTTAGAAGTTACGATACCGTGGGAACCTATCCGCTTTCATACTTGACTTGATTCACCCTGCTGTCTCTACGCCTCCTTTTGTGGGTCCGCCTGCGTCCCAGACCTGTCTATTACCGGTGATAACCGCTGCAAATGCTTGAGCACTTGATATAAGGCGACAAGCGCGGTCCATTCCTTCCTCTCGAACTTGCCAACCCCACCGATGACTACATGCCCGCGTACGCGTCAAGCGCTACTCACCAGTATTCCCCAAGAGATACTTCTTTACATTTGTTCGTACACATCCTCGGCTTAGTTGTACGTCCGTACTCCGCGCTGCGGCGGCTGACACGTCGACCCTTCCTGTAGTGTCCTTCCTTGACGTCCCGGAACTCTCTGCTCTCGCTTCTACGTGCCATGATCTAGCCGCCCTCGCCGCTGATCCCATTCTTCAACGAACACGTTTACTCGTCGTAGCTCCTTCGCGTGTTTCTCACTCCTTGTTTGGCATTGGTCCGCAAGGATCCCCGCTTAGGCCCACGGTTTTGGACCTCATAAATCGAGGCGTCATGAAAGGCTTGGTTATAGAACGGCGCTGGAGAGCGGGTTCATACCTTTATTCGGCTCTTGCATGTATCTCATCCCTCCTGACACTGTCTCCGGGCATTAATTATTTCATATAGTCAGTGGCCAATTACGAGAGCTCGATGCTCTTGCAACGCGGTCACGCGTCGAATGTCATATCCTCTAAATTGCGCCGCTGGTCGCTCCATCCAAACCCACTCAAATCACTTTGCAAGACGCAAATTCTGCCGGACATTGAGTCCTCTTCGCCTCTTGTCTCTCGCTCCCTTCTTCCCGTCGTGCGCCGACTAAAGTGGAGCATTCGTCGCGATAGTCTTTCCAAAATTCTCCGGTTGCAGTCTACTACATGTGGCAAGGGTCGAAAATCTCCGACTAATACATGGATGGGCTAGGGAGTGCGAAATAGGTTCTCTCGTTACTGTATTTCCGCCACCATATGCATGTTTATTATGTAAGACAGTGGTTACTTCCTTAGCTCATTTCGTCAATGTCCATAATACATATTACTTCGCTCTCTCAACTCGATGCTATTCTGGATAAGTCACAGACAAAGCTGACTGTAGGTCCATTTCCTTCTTGACCCGGAGTGGCTTAGAACCCACCTCAATCGACAGGTCGTTGACTTCCATGCTACGTGGTTGGTGTTCTTGAAACTGTTGAATGTGCCCAGGTAACGTCAATGTAGGTGTGGGCCATGCCATGCCATAGCTCCCGCGTATGAAGCTCTTTCGAGGGAATACTCGTCTGTGAACTTCCTCAAATGTGACGTGGATGCTGCACAAGACGTCGCAAGACGTTATGCTGTCCGTGCTATGTGAGTAACAGATACACGCTTCTTTTCACTAACAAACGCATATATTTCTAGGCCAACGTTTATTTTTCTGAAGGGACAGACGAAAGTCGACGAAGTTAAAGGTGCTAATAAAGCGTATGTCCTTCCACTTTACTGCTTAATTCTGCGACTGTAATGTTTGATCAATTCAGCGCATTGGAGAATGCTTTGCGAAAGCACAGTTCTGGGTCCTCTCCTTCCGCTTTCTCGGGTAAGGGCCAAAGCCTTGGCGGCTCCTCCACGCAACCACAACCCCAGACTTCTCGAAATGATGATTCAGAGGCGTCGTTAGTCAACCTTGACCCCCAAGTAAAGAAGCTGCTTTATTTTGTGGGGGCATACCTACTGTTCTGGTATCTGAGCAGATGATAGATGTACTGTACTAAGCAGTTTGGGACCTGGATTGCTGGGAAAAACATCATGGATTTTTGTTTATATCAACAGTGAGAATGTGTAAGCACGACGTCTATCTAGGTCACGTTATTAGGAGCGCATGCTGGCTCATGGCCTTTGGCCTTTGATCGGGCGTGGGCCACAGCTTATGGCCAAATTTTCAGGCTGCAAGCTGCAGCCTGAGGCCGTCACCAGGTTTAGGTTACTCTACTCGCCTCCGCCGCCTCACGTCTGAAATTAAAGCACTGGCTCCTCGCCGGCGTTACGGCGCTACTCACGTCGTGTTATAGCGATCACCTGACTGAAACGCGTGGAGCGACGCCTCTTGAGTCCTGCCATGTCCGTGTCCTCTGGCCATGCTGGACCCTCCATACCCCCCTCTAACGTCTCTCCTCCCGTAACGCCCCTCATTCCTGAACGTTTCATCGATGTTCCGTCCCAGAGGTTGTATGCTTTGAGTTTCGCTTTACTCATCCAGGTGGGAGTGCCCTTTGTCAACGATTGACGGCCTTGTTTACCTTTCAATTTTGAAGGCCATAAAAATTATCGATTTTTTCCAATACCTTCTTTCCTCGGAGGGAAGCCCCACCCCGCACTATGGGAAAAAGTGGTTGCTTGTTGATCTCTTATTCTGTGTCATTCTCTCGCGACTACGCATCCCACGACTGAACTACGCAAACTCTGTAGTGGTACTGCAAATATTGGGCCTTGCCTTGGTAGACGGACTTTTGTTTGGTGGTATCCGACTACACATTTTTGCGGACTCGAGCTCACACTCATCTCGCGATGGTACGTTGGTCACAGCTCATTCTTGTCCACCCCTTGTCACGACTTTCCAGGTCATATCGGATTTCACTCTCCCTCAGACATGATCAGCCTATCCACTGTCCTTTCTTTTCTTACCTTCGGCCTTCTGACAAGCGAAGGTTATGGTGGCAAGGACACTCACCTCGCAGGCCAGCACACCGTTCGCATGTCACCGATCAGCACTGCCCAACTCAACCCCTACAGCCAGCGGTTTTGCCTAGACTCCTCCTCCACAAATGTTCTCGTACCCATCCTCTTGAACAATTCCAATCCTATTTCCTTGCGCTACACTGTTACCCCTTTGGGCTATGTCGAGTCGTTTGGGGCCAAAATTGAGTCTGTCACCTTGTCCGCACGCGATCTTAAAGCCATAGAGAACGCACGTCTGGAGCAATTGCAAGTAGCGAAGACCTCGAAACAAGAATATTTTGATGATGATGTCGACGACTATGACGACGAGTACGCGACTGGTGACTTGCGGGATCCTCATCCCTCTCTTCCGCGCTTGCAGAAGACCCAGTCTCTCGTGCACATTCGCATCTCGAAGCCAGGGACCATTCGCCTCCAAGATGTTAATGACCCCTCCGGCGTCGATGCTCGCATCTCCTACCCGTCTGAGGTCACCGTTGCCCCTTGCCCGAGTGCTCAGTTTGTCGACGGTGACGCCCTCTCTCGCGGAGATAACGTTAAGTGCGCGGCCACTGGTCTAAACACCCTTGGTGAAGAAAAAGACGTTCGGCTAACGCTCAGTATCTACGGTGTCCCTCCCCTTGCTCTAAAGTGGTTCAAGGAGGTCAATGGCCGCAGGGAATACTTTGTCGTAGAAGGCATTGAGACTGAGGAGCT
Organism: Lactarius trivialis; assembly: GCA_003315845.1. Taxonomy (NCBI): domain Eukaryota; kingdom Fungi; phylum Basidiomycota; class Agaricomycetes; order Russulales; family Russulaceae; genus Lactarius; species Lactarius trivialis. Next base: position 33,733 of record QFDV01004301.1, read on the forward strand.
TCCAAGTCCTGACACTTCGACACCGCTCCACAATCCTCCTCAGGAGGTCCGCGTTCCACTTACCGTTTCCGCCGAGGCTTTCGGTGTCCATACATACGTGCTTGAGAGTGTCACAGATGCTTTCGGAAATCTAGAAATGCTGTCATCTCGGTCACCCGCAAAAATCGGAGACGTCTCCCCCGAATCCAACACGAAAGTCAGCCGATCTCTGCGAGTTCTTCATCGCCCTACAATGGCTTTCAAGGGTTGTGGACCCCAAAAACCTTCATCGCTTCGCATTGGCTCCAATGTCTCTCTGGTTATCGACAGTCAAGACTTTGATGACTTGGACTCGCCGTGGGATGTGAAAGTGCGGTATCAACCACCTACAGACGAATCTGGTAAAAGCGTCAACAAGCGCCTTCGGCCATGGCAACAAACTATCCACACTCAACCAGGCAGACGGGACCTCATTGTCACAGCTGATTCTCCCGGGGAATACACCATCGTGGATATAAGGGGAAAATACTGTGAAGGTGACGTGCTAAGTCCTGAAACCTGCATTGTAGTGGAGATGCCCAAACCCGCTGCTGAGATTGAATGGAAACGAATTCACGAATGGTGCGCCGGCCCATGTGGCATTTCGAGGACGTCTGCTCACACCTCCTAACAGTTCTGGAGATACTGGCGTCGCCGTCTCGCTTGTCCTTCACGGAACCCCACCCTTCCATGTCTACTACCAAATACAGCGAGACCGAGAGCCCGCGCGGGAGCGAGTGAAGACTTTCCATGACTCTCGCGGCGAGATGACTTTGCAGCCCTCGCAGAGTGGTCACTACGTTTACAGTTTTTCTCATCTGAGCGACGCCAATTATAATAAGGTGGAACTGCGAGGTCCGACTATTGACCAGATAGTCCATCCCTTGGCATCGGCTTCCTTCGCGGGGTCTTCTGGGAGGGATCGGATGGTGATCAATAGCTGCTCAGAAAACTCCGTTGAAGTAGAGGTCAATCTTGGGGTAAGCATCAAAGCTGGATCATTCTAACATAATGACTTAGTCGTTGTTTCCAGGGCCTCGGACCGTGGAATTTAAATCTCCAACTTGTTGGCCCCCAGAAATCCGAGACTGTACCATTTTCTGACATTGACACTGCTCAGAGAAAACTGCGAGTTTCCGTCCCTAAGGATGTGAATAGGGAAGGTGGATCATTCGAGATCAATATTGGTAGGTGTCTTTGTCCACGTAATATAATGTGATCTAATCTCTGTGACTAGTGAGCGTCGAGGACTCGTCCGGATGCAAGCGTACGCTTTCTGTGCCAGGTGTCACCGTTAATGTTAGGAAAGTCAAGCCCACCGCCAAGTTTTATGGAAAGGAGGGTCAACGGCGTGTCGTTACTCTTGAAAATGAGCAAGCCACCCTTCCCACAAGACTGACTGGTGATGGGGTACCTATTCAACTCTGATATTGACCTTCGTCCCCACTAATGTCTCCCAGCCATGGCAGATCAAGTATCGCATCTCAGAGCATCCGGAACGGATTCTATCCGCTCGGCTGGAGTCACCTAATGATCACCTTCGGGTGAGAGAGAAGGGCATTTATGAGATAATGGAGGTGGGTTCAACCCTGTTTTGCAATTGCAGGGAACAAAGCTGGATGATGCCCCCACCGTGCTTAGGTGTCTGACTCGCAATGCCCCGGTACAGTCATAACCCAGGAGTCCACTTACGAAGTAGACTGGGTTCCCCGCCCATCCGCAACCATTTCTCCTAACACTGAGGCGGTATATGAGTCGTATAACGGCACACACATTCTTCCTGCAATTTGTGAAGGGACGAGTGGACATGTTGACTTCGATCTCACAGGTATTTTTTGTTGTATTTTCCAACTTTTGACATGCTCATTCATTCTTCAGGTCGGCCTCCTTTCCAGATCATGTACAACATAGCACGATCCAGCGATTCAGGTGGCACGAGGCTGCTTGACCAGCCCACCTTCAACAGTATACAACCCCGTACTCGCTTCCAGCTTCACACCTCTGAGCCTGGCCGGATTTACTACGAAGTAAAGCAAGTTGGTGATAGCGCCTACCCACTATCCAAACACAAGGGCGTCGTCATTCCCCGTTCCGATCGACCCCTCCTCGAGCAGGAAGTTCTTATGCGGCCTTCTGCACGTTTTTCGAGCTTTAATAGGCTTTCGTATTGTCTACACGAGAGCTTCGTGCCCCAGGATAAAGGTAGCGGTGACGGTGTCGTCATATTACAGGGCACACCGCCCTTCGAACTCACGATATCGGTGCAAAACCTCGCTGCCAGTGAACGTTTTGCTGAGACTGTGACGGTACACGACACAACCTGGAGACTCGACCTACCAGGATATAATTTCAAGTCTGTAGGCCAACATCAGGTGTCCATTGAGACAGTCAGGGATGCATCGCATTGTGAACAGAAGCTACCGGACCCCCGAGAGCGCTCAATACGTGTAGACGTTGCAGAGTCGGCGGCGATTGTTCCATTCGACAGAAGAGAGCACTTCTGCGTTGGGGAAGTCGCACAGTTCCAGTTAGAGGGCATTCCCCCGTGGACAATCGGGTGAGACGGATTTTCTTCGAGCTTCTATGTCCAGTATTGTTGACATGGAATAGGTATCGTGTGAATGGCAAGGCATACACTCAAGAGGCCAAGCAGTCACCGTTCGCATTTGCTCAACAGCAGCCGGGCGAATTCAAAATAACATCCATCGCGCAACAACAAAAGATGTGTAAATCGGTGGTGACAGACCTGAGTTACACGGTCCATCCATTGCCCGCCGCGCAGGTCGGTCAGGGGAATAGGATTTTCCAGGACATCCACGAAGGTAAAGCGGTGCCTGTCCTTATGTCCCTTTACGAAGTAACCTGATCTCGAGTCTCTAGGTGACCAAGCGGAGATTAAGTTCACGCTCATTGGGGAGCCACCTTTTACATTCACGTACCAACGTTCAGAGTTGAACACTAAGAAAGGTGGCAAGCCGGGCAAGGTCCTTGAGACGCATACGGTGTCGGCCGTCACCACAACGGAATATTCCATCTTTTCTGCCTTAGAAGGTCAGCACAAAAACTTTCTGCACTGACACAACCTGACGCCATAGACAGGTGTATGGACGGTTACTTTCATCTCTGATCGCTACTGTCGATATCCGCCGG
>QFDV01004301.1:36924-50871 GCA_003315845.1 Lactarius trivialis
GTCGATATCCGCCAGCGCAACCAGACAGGGTCTTGGACCAAAAATCGTGAACGAATCACGATGGCTTGGGGTCGTTTGTGTGTATAGATAGCTCAGATCAAAACTAATATGATGACTTCACGATTGATTACTACATTCGCCTCCGCAAAATCCATGGCTATGCAACGTGTTATTTCAGATTGACGAACACATCCCAACTCCTTCTAGCTTCGGTCGCCACTTGTGGTCGTTTAAACCTGCGCAGACGAGATGTAGAACCACTTGGAAACTAATACGCAAAGGTCAATACGGGAGCGCTGGAAAAGCGAGCATACGGACTGGCAGGGTCGATGGGAGCAGGTGGCTTCCGGGAGTCGGGGGGTAGGCTCGTGTATGCAGGATCATTTAGTCTCACATGGCCAGGGGTGCCCTCGACAGTGATATTACGACTAGAGAGTGAGTCGGTCAGCCCCGGATTGCTCCGAGACGGTGTGGACATACATCGAAAGATCGTAGTTCGGTGTCTTGGCAGGGCTCTCGCCGGAGATGAGGCGACGCCACGCCTCGTGGCACTCGTGGATGATTTCAGCAGCATATTTCTTGTTCTTCGCCTCGCCGGAGAACGCAAACTGGTTTTCGGGCTTTCCATCGGGGATTTTGTAGATACTGTTGTGAGAAAAAAAAATTCAGCGTGCTTGAATGTGTTGATGCGTAGGACCCTACCGGAACCACTCATTCGTGGCGCGCACGAGGCCGGGCAGATGGCGCTCGACGTCCTCGATATCGTTCAGTTTGGACGCGAGCGGGTCTTGGACGTCGACGACGATGACTTTCCAGTCCGTCTCGCCCTCATCGAGAAGCGCCATGATCCCGAGCACCTTGACTTGCTTGACCTGTCCAACATAACCGACCTGCTCGCCAATCTCGCAGACATCCAGCGGATCGTTGTCGCCCCTGGCCTTGGTCTCAGCATGCTGCTGAGTGGGATCCTCCCACGTCTATAAAGGGCGGCGGAGTAAGAGGTGGGGGTGGGTTTACGACAGCGCAAGGGGGGGGAGAGACTGACCTGGGGGAAAGCACCGTAATTCCAGATGTACCCGTGGTGGGGGAAACAGTTGCGCACGAAGCGCAAACGGCCCTTTTTGATATCTTGCTTGATGGGATTGAACGCCTCTTCCTTGGAAATTTCCATCTTGGCATTCGTCCAGCGGGGAACTTCGACAATCATGTTGAGAATGCCATTGCTCTGATCGGCGAAGAGAGGGATATCGTGGAATGGAGAGACGACGACCTGGCTGTTTTGCTCGATATAAACGCGATGTTCTAGTTGATTTGATATATCAGACGCCACAACGAATGGTTTTTAAAAAACGAACGTACCGAGGGTGTTGGGGGCGCCGATGAGGCGGGGTGTATATTCTAGAATATGAGGGTGAGAGGGATGCGACGGCAGTGGAAGAGAGGGAGCCTACGGGCAGTCATTATGGAAGAGGACGAAAGAAAGCGGAGCTGCTGTGACACTCGACTGGACACATTCGACGCCATGTCGATGCTGATGATGGCTACGATTGTAGTGTCCGCGCTTATGTGGCAGCGGGCGTAATCTATATCTACATCACATCATATCTCATCCGAGTGCACGTAATATATCCTCTCCTTTGCCACTTCGAGGCCGAGAGAACTCCTCATTAAAGTCTAGTCGCAGTAGCAACCGCTCGATGTGTCGTCGCATCTCCCCAATCTTGTCTGACCTTTTACCTTCCCTGGTTCGCGTCCCTGGCGCATACATTGAGACATTGTGGATCGTGCTGTTCAAGAAACCCGATTTGGAAGCATCCGCTCTCCCCGTATACGCCTGTTGAGATGTTGACTGGGCAAGTTGTTCGTAAAATGTGTCCAACAATGAATGAAACATCTGTTTGATTGTGCGGCGCAGAGTGAGCCATGCTTGCCAGGGCTCGGAGACGGTGGGACCAACCTCGTTAATCTCCGATACCACAGACCAGCGCTCCTTGACCATCTTGCCGGCTCCACTGGCCCCGCCAGCCATACTGCCTTCAGACAGTAGGGCAGGCAACACGTCGCCGCCCCATCTCTCCACCTGTGCAACTAGCTGTTCGGAAAGCTCGAAGATAGGTCGAAGAGTAGCCGTGAGCACGGGGTTCGTTAGAAGACAGCCGGTTGACAACCGCTCGAGGTATGTGCTATGTATGTTCTGCAGTGTCGTAAAGTCAAGATTGATCGTGCCCGCAGCCATCACTGGTTCAATCTCTGCGGACCCCTGAGCCTTTGCGTCTGGAGGATCCCCGGCTGGGCCTCCTGTGCCTTCGGCGGTTTGAACCTTCGAGTCTCCTTCCAGGTTCAGCTGCTTCTTGAGTCTCTTGAACTCGCTGTCTATAACATCCGTCATAACATAGCTGAGTAGGTTGTCAAGGAACCAGTTCATCTCTCGCACCAAACCCCAGCTACATCGCAGGAGTGCTTCACGGGCGGCCAAGTCCTCTGTTGTGCCACCCTCACCCAATCCAGTCCAACGTCTTCGGGCGCGTTGAGCATTGGATAACGCAGCCCAGCACGTGTGCACTCGTGTGTGTGTCTTCCTTAGGGAAGATAGAAATGCATATAGAATCCCATAGACCTGCATATCAGTGGGTTGAAGGAACATGTCTAATGGCCAATCCACCGTGTATAGCAAGTTCAGTGGAGTCCCGAGAACAACGTCGTTGAAGATTGTCTCTACGACGGTGTCCCCACCGGTGGATGCAGCAAGGTTTCTAGGGCCGGATAACGACGGAAGGAGAGGGCGTACCGGTCCAGAAGGGAGGTGAAATCGGAGATGGGCGAGTGACGGGTCGTATTGGGCGGTGGTCCCCAACGAAGCTCGAAGCAGCGCAAGGTTGAGGTCTTGTTCGCGAATCATAACAGGTGGACCCGTGCGGGAGGTCAGTCGCGAGAGCTTCAACCGCTCTATTTCTCTAATCAACGAAAGATTGAATTCGCCGTTTCGAATCAGAAAGTAATTGGCCCTATACACACCCCTATGAGACGTCGTCCTATACTTAGGGATGCGGATACTCACAAAGAGTCAACCGATGTTTCAACATCTTTGATGGTAAGAACGTTCATCCAAAACCACTCGCTCACATTTGTGCGGATCTCGGTGATGACTCTATCAAAGGCATATTGGTCTTCAACATGCACCTCGTCTAGCTGCTTCGCGTGATCTGAGGCACGATCCCGAGGGAACTGTGTCCTCCATCTGGCGGCTTTGACCTTTCCAATGGCCTTGCCTACGTAGGATATCGAGCTCCGGGACTGAGCAGAGACGCAAGAAGGTACGCATCCATCTAAAAAAACATAATCCTTGGATACGATGGGATCTGCGTCAGGAATAGAACCGTGAATCAACAGGGATGTGAGTTGGGCCTTCCAAACGCGCTGCACTGCTAAAGACAGACGGGACATAATATTCGCGACGCGATGTACGCCTGTCGAGGAGCGTAGAGTGAGTAAATCAATCAGGGGACCGGGTTTCCAATCTTCATTCGCGCAAAGGATATCTACTAGTGCTTCTAAAGCAGCAAAAGGCGCGTCCCATTCAGCAAAGGTGGCGCGAATGGATGATAGAGGGACGAAGGAGCCATTGGCGACGAGCGTCGAGTCGCGGCTGAGCACTTTATCTTCTGTTTCCACGACAAGTGCCTCGTACTCTTTCTTGAGAATCTGATTCAGAGTGGAAGCAAGCGCGCAGACGTAACGAGAAGAGGAACGGGATAATTTGGATGAGGCATTCTTTATCTTCCGATAGCGAGACGCGATGAGGGCGATAGACTCAAGGCATTGTTTTTCTCCCGGATGAAGGAGAGGTTCAAAAGATGGATGGACAGTATGATCTGTAGGAAATAAAGACGAAGCATGGCCTGCTAGGACGAGTAAGACCTCAGATATCATGACTGGACCGAACCAGGCTGCTGTACATTGATTACCTGATATCACCGCCGACTGAGTCCCCGCCTCGTCGCTCCGTCCGTTAAGCGTGCAATGCGATGGATAGCCAACAACTGTGGGCTGTTGACGACAAGCAGGTAACCCTTCGGGAACTTGATGGAAAAACTCCGGCGGCACCCACACCTTTTCATCTCGATGACGACGCCTTCGCGGATGGCGACGACGACGACGACGCCAACTACGAATTTTCGTCGACTGTCATTCGCACCGAACTGGCACGGGCCGTGTCATCTCATGAAATACCAACAAGCATAGAGAATGCTGACGCTGAGGGAAAGACGAGCGAATCTCATGCAGGGACTTCTGGGTCCTTGTTAGTACGCATGGCTGCATACCACTCTATGTCGACCTCACACGCATTGCAGGGATGTCTTGGACCCCCTCCCCGACGGTAGTCAGCTCGATGCCAAATTCGATACCGTCTCTCTTTCAGAGAGTCCCGTCGGAAAAAAGAAACCGACCCATGACGATGCCCCGAGTGAGGTCGAGATATCCAACGACGATCGCATGCACACCCGTTCCGAGGACAAAAGTGTGGCTCATCATGGTACATTAAAGTCTCGTCCGGCTTCTATCGAGGCAAACCTTGACTCGCCACCGCTATCTTCACCATCGGGACTTGATACACCGACCTCAAGAGATGGCCCTGAAACGCCCCCCGGGCAACCAATACCTGCAAGAGCTATCCCAGCACCTTTGCACGATCTACCACCCGTCTCCTCTCCCACCGTATCGTCACCACCTTCGACACCTTCATCCAACCATAAAGTGCATAAAGTTACACGATCGATGGGACCTAGTGCACTCGAGAAGGTCGTCAGCAGGACAAGGCCGCACTTTCTGCCTCCAAAGAACAAGGATGAAGATGAAAAGCATCTATCAGACTGGGAGGAGATGATGAGGCGTAGTAGGGTTGCAGGTACGCTGTGACCTGTCTGAGGAAAACTCACTCACTCATCTTCATAAAAAGAGACCAAACGAAGAAGGGCGTTACAAGAGCGTCGACTGACAAGAGAGATCCGGGTTGAGCAATCGCTACACATATGGGAGAAGGAGATTTTACCGGACTGGAAAATAGTCTATCGCAATCCAGCAATGCGAAAGCTTTGGTGGAGCGGAATCCCTACCAAGCTGCGCGCGACGATGTGGGAACGTGCCGTAGGAAACGCTCTGGCGTTGTCTAAAGGTACCAACCATAGATTCACTTGCATCCGACAATTCATTAAAGGTTCATGGGTCAGACACCTACAGAATATGTCTTGCGCGTGCGAAACGCCTTCTTGAAGCTGGGACCTTCCCAACAACCTCACTCGATCAGATCGAACAGGACGTACGAACTACTCTCCCTTCTCTTCATATATTTCACCCGGATTCGGGACCAATGTACGGAGAACTGAAAGATATGCTGAACGCGTGGGTTGTGTCTCGCTCGGATGAGGGTTTAGGCTACGTACAAGGTGCAGCAAGGCTCGCGGCCATGATACTGCTCAACATGCCGGCCAGCCCTGGTTTCATAGTCATGAAGAACTTGCTAGAACGGCACTGCATGCGCTCTTTCTACGGGGATTTATCCACAAAAGATGAAGTAAGTACCCATACCTACCTCATACCTGTGTCAAATTAATCGATCGTATTTTCAGGTAGAGGCTTATTACAGGTGAGTTATTCCTCGCCTAGAATAATAGTACAGCAACTCATCCTCTGACAGGATCTTCGATACCTTACTAGCAGATGGAATGCCGAAGAGTATGCACTCCTAGGCCTTGTTGTCAAAATGCTCGCTCACTTTTATAAGTTTATTTCAATTTCAAGCAGCATCAGATATCCCCTTCGTCATATCTTCGGGACTGGCTCATTCCCCTCTTCCTTAACCACCTCCCCTTCGAGGCTTGCGCACGCCTTTGGGATGTTATTATCTTGGAAGGCGATGCATTCCTGTACCGTGCATGCCTAGCCATTTTGGCTGTCCTTGAGCCCCGTCTTTTTTTCCCTGATGAGCAAGAGCTCCTGGAGTTGCTAAGGTAGTGGTTCCTCGAGGCAAGGTTCATATTTTACTAATCAATTTTTATAGGGGAGAAAACAAAGCAGCTGTCGAAGTAGCTCGGCGAGAGGGTCGAGCCATGGATGGTGGAAAGTATGAGATCTATGGCGTGGACGAAGAAGTCTTGTGGGACCGGATCGACGCTATGGACGACTGGTGGAAGGAAAGCACCTGGACAAGGTTGTTACACAGAGAACTACCGGACATCTGACCATCGATATCCGTGTGTACTTTTGACTTAGACTCGCTCAGCCAATATTTATTATTTGTCCACCACGGTTCCAGGCGCGACCCGACTTGGTCCGGCCAGAACCAGATCGTGTTGAATGAACTTGAAGTCGAGACTCGCCTTGACCCACATTTCTCACTGCTTTCGCCCATTACTGTAGCCAAATCATGCACACTGCACCCGCACTTGTACGTGGATGCATCTATGCTAAAACAATCACCTCAATGAACAATGTGCCAAATGAGCGCCTATTCGGCGCGCTCCCACGGAGGTTCAAACGATCAAGTCTGCCTGTGATAGATGACTCCTGCCGCGCGACGAATCCCGAACTATCCAGGTTGCTCTGGAACGAAATGTAGAGTCTCCTAAGTTCTAGATTCTGTTCTGCTGCAGGGCAGATGCTTTCGTTCTATTAAAGCTCAGGACACGCAGACCACCACCAACCGCACTCGCATTCGTAAAACTTCCCGCCACAAATTCTTCCAACGTTGCTATGTCTTTTGCCCTCGCTATTGCTGGACGCAAGCCAGTATGTCAGTTGCCCATAGTCCATTTTAATTTTTGAATGCGTTTGCAGGCCTTGCTCCTCTTTTTAACCCTAGAGACTCTTATCATTGGCACCGCTTGGTCCCAATATCGCCATTCGAAGTTCGTTGGTCGCTCATTGTCCATACTTGCAATATACTGATGACATACAGCTTGGCACTCGGAAAGCCCAAGTCCCACATCCCATCCGCAAAGTTTTATGGGTGATCCTGCGGTCATCCCATAGATCGTGACTGCATCGTCATGAACCCGTTTTACAGTACATTATAATAATGCGATGAAACATTTAACTTGCATCTACCCCATCATCCTGAGCGCCCTCATCATCATCCAAGTTACTCTTCCAGAACTTGTACAACCTGCGTCTGTTAGAGTCTCGCGTATCCTCTTCGCCGGCGACTGAAAAGACCCCTTTGAGGAGGACCCGACGAAGTGACGATTTGTCCGTTGTTGATAGGTTGGACGCACGCGAGTTGTCTGCGACGAATGACATTTCGTTGCCTAAAAGACGGCGCCTTTTTTTGCTCGGAGGGTCCTCTGAGCCAGTGGGTGTGAGTGACTGTATCAGAGGCTCCAGAACTGCTGACATCACACGCTCGAACGTGTGACCGGACGGCGTCCGCGCAAGGAGTGTGAAGAAAGGGGAGACGAGTGTGTCGATAGGCGCAGGCGGAGGACAGGGCTCGCCCGCTTCGGAGTCCCAAGCGAGTACCTTGTCGAGTTCTTCGAGATAGATGTCGGCGAGGTGATACTTGAGGCTTAAGGGCACCCGACTGTCGTCAGGACTGGACGTTCGAGTCAAGCACGGGACGCAGGGAGAAAGGCGATGAATGAAATTACCACAACGGACCGCCTCTTGTGGTCAAAATGTCGTTATACGCTTGACAAAGTCCGGAATCCCAGTCCGAACGCATCAATAATCGGAATGCAGCGTTAACAAAGCGCCGAATAAGCAAATAATATTTGTCCATTCTGCCAGGAGAGTGTGAGATTTTTTGAGTGCAGGCCGGGAAGAGCTCACCGTAAGCGGTCAATCCCATCCCATTCCCGCACTATTGTCCTCCAAAACCCTTGAAGAAACTCGAGAGAGGCGGCATTATCGTCTATACTCAAGACTATGTTTGAGAGCTCCGACGCGAGAGCTTGCTGAACTAACGCCTTGTCTGACATCCAAAAGCCTGAAAAATGTCATTGTCATCAAAAACGGCGATTTGGGGCTTTTTTCATGAATGGGTCTCACAGTAAAATATCCCTTTCCACAGCTTGTCCATGTCATGACTGGAGAGGTGAGGACGTTCTGGATCTGAGAGGAAAGCTGCAAGATTTTTGACGGCTTTATCCCGCGTCTTTTTCTCTGTGGAGTAGGTATCAGTGGGAAGAAAACCGATTTGTCGCGCGAAGCTACCTGTTGACGCGAGATATTTTGCAAGTGGTGGAGTTGGGGATGCTGAGCTGGATGCCATGGGCCGAGAACTTGAGTTGGGAGTCGGTGGTTACAGTAGGCTCTTCACGATAAGATAAGATGCGATGAGATATCTTGGTGCCGCACCGGACTGCTTTGACCAAGGGATGGCATCTCCCAAGTCTCCAATCACCTGTCATGGTAAGCCTTTTTCCCCTCGGAATGACAAACTTTTTATGATTCAGTACTCGACTCTTCGATCGGTAAACCCGCTGCCGGAGTAATAGTAAAGCTTCATGTCCATATCGGACCCACAGCCGCAGGGGATACTACGACCGGGATCTGGGAAATTCTAGCCTCGGGGTTAGACGATTCCCTGACACTGAGAACGTTCTAACCCCTCCGTCGCAGAGTGACAAACGCAGATGGGCGCTGTGTAGATCTTCTCTCACCGGGGGATCAACGACCAGTTCAAAGCGCAAGACTACAGCCCGGTGGCATATACAAAATCGTATTCGAGACCAAAGACTACTTCGATAGGGTTGGAAAGCCAACTTTCTACCCTTGGGTTGAGGTATGTGTAGTTAACAACCACCTACGATGTAAATGAGTGACGACCTCAGATTCCGTTCTCGGTGGTCAATCCGGATGAGCACTACCACATTCCGTTGCTAATCAACCCCTTTTCTTATACAACTTATCGAGGCAGCTAAAAGATGCACGTCCCACTCTGCTCTACAAATATTTGATGTATGTATCGGGACAAGAGATAGGTGTACTTCTACAAAGATGTATTGCGCGTCTCGCCCATCTTGTTTGCACCAGACATGAAAAGATGACAATTAGTGGGTAGAAAGACGGAACCAGAAGGTACTCGGTGGAAGTTTGAGGAGGTTAAGCAAGTACGTTCGCATATTGAACGCCTTTGACGTAGCCTCCTCGCATAGCTTGCTTCACATTGTAAACGAACTGCTCCCGATTTTTCCGCAACTCCTCTGCCGCGTCTGTGGGTGATGCTTAGCTAGGATACAGTCGTTGCAAAAACACGTGCTTACCTTTGTTCAATGGATCGTCCGCATTTGGCTCCAAGAACAAGTATTGCAATCCAACCATTACCGAATTCAAATTGAGGACTGGTTTCCAATCTTCCCTGAGGATATTTAGGCAGACGTTCCCTTCTAAGTCCACGTTTGGGTGATATATCTAAGAAAAGACTGTCTCAGTATTATCGCACAGGCAGGCCCAACACACGACATACCGTTTGCGTACATTTCACCTTTGGCGGTTCATGGGGATAGTTCATGTTGATGACAAAAGAGAAGACGAATGCGCCGCCCTTGTACATGCCTGGCCGAGATGTCTATCGAGACAAAGAAACGGACACGAAACTGAAACAGGCATACCCTCGTCAGGAGTGATGGTAAGAGTAAAGTTCAGAAGGTCGCCAGGGTCGGGGAAGTGTGTGACCATAGTAGAGGGAAGATCAAGCTCTGTCAGATCTTGTGTGGGAGAGAGAGGTGAGTCCGAGTCGGCATTCAGTTGGAGGATTCGATGGATACCTTTTTGTACTCGTATCTGAGCAGCACTGGTCTTGGGTCTTTTCTTGGACGCCGCCTCCTCGTTCTTTTTCATGCTCCATATCTCATTTCGAGAGTTGTCAATCTATCGAATATAAAATTGTAGGAAACACGTACTTTAATCATGGCGGGTCGTAGGTCGTGCAAGTCGTGCAAGTGAAAGAAGGTGTGTGTGCGTGGCCGCGGTCACATGCAAGTCGCGCGCGTATAAATAAGAGCGATCGGGTTAACTCCGAGTCAGTCTGACTCTCACAGAATGCTGCTTCCCATTATCGACCTTGATATCTATAGATCCCAACCACTGGACTCTCCAGCTGTGGTGGAAGAATGCAACAAGGTACTCTAACCTAGCAAATGAACCACTAATTAATCTGATATTCTCTCCGCCATCAGGCCGCGGAAGCGCTCACTACTTATGGCGCGCTGCTATTACGGGACAGCCGTGTCTCCGAGGACGACAATGCCACATTCCTCGACCTTCTCGAGGACTATTTCTCCCAACCGATTTCCGACCTGCAAAAGGACGAACATCCAGAAGTCGGTTATCAAGTCGGGGTCACCCTTGAAAATACCGAAAAGCCCAAGTGTGCGGTGGATGAGCCGTGTCTCAGCGTAATTTCCCGGCTGGAGCCCGATCAACGACCGCTGGATATCACCGCCCATCAACCAGACCCGAAATGTCGATTTTTCTGGAGAATGGGCGACATGCCCCCTTACGAGACCCAATTTCCTGCGCTCAATGCGTCGAACGTTGTACCACAAGCGGAAAGTTTAAGAGATAGGTGGACTCCAATAATGGAGAAATGGGGCTCTGCGATGAAATCTGCGTGAGTGTTGGATGTTGTTGGTGGAAGCAAACACTTGCTAGACGTCCCACTGGCCTCAGTGTAGAAGGCCTCGCACAGATGACCGCAGTTGGCCTAGGTTTACCTCGAGAAACGTTTACGGACGCAGGAAAATATGGGTACGACCAGTCATGTTGCTGTCCTTCCACCTCGTCCTTACCATCCTCTTTAGCCCCCACCTCTTGGCCCCGACGGCTTCGGATCTTGTGAAATACAATGAAAAAGATACCATCCTTGCAGGCTTCCACACGGATCTCAACTTCTTGACTATTCACGGTCGTTCACGATACCCGGGCCTTCATATATGGGCTCGGAATACCGGGAAACGCATTCTTGTGCAGTTTCCACCAACTGGTCGTTACCTACTCGTGCAGGCAGGGAAGCAGTTGGAACACCTTAGCGGAGGTCTTATCAAAGCAGGCTACCACGAAGTTGTTGTGAACGAGTCGACTGTCGAGGTAATACCCTCCATGATATTGCTCCCCAGGTTTCTGTACTCACTAACTCTTAGACCATCGAAAGACGCAAGTCAGAATTCCCAGATCGCCCTCTCATCAGGATATCCTCTACGTTCTTCTGGCACCTTTCATCCGACTACGATCTTGCACCGATTCCGTCTCTGGCTAAACGCTCCAAGGACACAAAAATACAGAGCAGCAACATGGGAATATCGGCAGGTGATCTAGATACCATCTACGAGCCAATGAAAGTTGGCCAGCAGGTACAGAGGTAGGTCCAAGGCCCAAGACGAGGCTATACGGCGGCTGACTCATTGTTCACAGCGAATTGAGGCACATTGAACTCATGGCCTAGAACGAGTAAGTTTCTTGCTGATACACAAGTCTAGTCTCTAGTCGACTGATCTTTGAGGATACATGTAGTTGTAATATGTATATGTGTGATATGAACGATTGGAGTTGAAGTTGAATTCAACATAAAGATAAAGATAATGCGAAGAGATAGATGAAGCGACGAATCGATGTCACGTCCCACAAGCCTACGGTGTGGCGACTTCGAAGGTGCGCAGGACGCCTTGGAGTTTGGTGAGCATTTCATCCCATTCTGCATCCACGTCAGATAAGGCGGTGATAGCCCCGCCTGCGCCAATAGTCCACGTCTCCATCTCAGGGTCTGCGTCGTCGGCCGCTCCATCCTGATGACGATCGTCATATTTGAAACAGCTGCGGATAACCACAGACCAGTCACCGCCACCTCCGACGTCCCAGTAGCCGAAGACTCCAGAGTAAATGCCGCGATTGTTATCTTCCAGAGTCTGCAGAATTTCCACGCTGCGTTTCTTTGGCGCACCAGTCATACTTCCTAAATGCCAGTTGTTACACACGGGTTCCGCTGAAACAATGAAACGGTGAATTCACCTGGAGGGAAACTTCTCCTCAGTGTATCCCAGCCAAGCATGCGCTGCGAATCAATGTCCGAGTCGGAGGCAGGTGCCGCTCCCTCGATCACGCTGACCATCTGCCATACGGTTTCATACTCCTCCACGCGGCAGAACTGCTTTACTGAGACATCCTCTCCCACGGCGCCATGGAGATCGTGACGGATGAGGTCCACGATCATGAGATTCTCAGCGACCTCCTTCTTGCTGCCAGCTAGCATCCTCTCGGCGACTTCCCGGGTAATCCCAGGAGCTTTGCGGACGGTGCCCTTGATTGGACGTAACTGGCACCGGAAGTGCGGAGGACGGCTAAAGGATAGAAACCGTTCCGGAGAGGACGAGAGAAGGGTCGATGGATGGAGGCGGAGAAATCCGGAATAAGGTGCTGGATTGCATATGCGGAGGCGTTTATAGAGTTCCCAGGACAAACTAGTTGGGATCCGCCTTGGTTGAACAGTGATGCGAGTACGCGCCGTGAGACAGAGCTCATAGGAGTCTCCAGAGTACAGGTACTCCTTCGCCTCGAGTATACGGGCTTTGTATACCTTTTCGTGCGGAAGATGGATGACTGGCGGCTGAGAGAATAGCGCCATTGGGGGCTCGCAGGGCAGCGCGGAAGACAGTGGCGTCAACGCGGCCTGAGTGAGACGATGAGCCGTCTCCTCCATCCACTGATCATCGTCGGTCTTGAGAGACTGTACGTAAACGTCGCCGAAACGCGAATCCACTACAATGCTCCGCTCCACGAACACCAGACTCAGATCAAGGTTGTTCTTGGAAAATCCCTTGCGATGCATAAGGGGAACTTGGAGCGTCTCCAAACCGAGCTCATAGCCGAGATAACCGACCAGCCCTCCCCAGAAGGGTACATCTGGGTGTCCACCATCGGCCCTGCGGGAATGCATAAATGTTGTTAGCCACGACCAAACGTCGTTACGGCCGAGAGGCTCTAGCCAGAGTTCTGCGCCACGCGACAGGTGGATCTGATCGTCGCCCACAGTGTAGCTTAGCTTCAGCGAGTCTCGATCGATGCAGCCTATGATGGAGAATCGTCCCGGTTGAGCGGCAGATTCTAAGACAACAAAAGGCGCAGATTCGTCCCGTGCACCTAAGAGGTCGCACACGTCTGTCACAGGCAAGTTAGGGAGCTGTAGCACAGAAGTTGAAACTGATGCCACGCCGCCGCGTTGAGGGAGTTTGGTCAAGGTAAGTTGAGGCCAGGGAGGGCCAACCAGAGAGAGTACTTCGTCGGACCATGGGTGCGGGATCCGTCCTTGGAATGCGTACCAATTTTTGGCTAACCTCCAGAAGTTCTGCACCACACGTAGGCCACCTTCGAATGTACATGCGGACTCGGGGTGGTACTGGACAGCGAAGAATGGTCTAGATCTGTGTCTGACGGACATGACAACCTGTTCGTTCTCGGCGCCATCATCCGCCCATGCGACAGACTCGAGATCTCCGTTGGCCGGCAGAACCACGTGTAAAGAATGGTATCGTACGGCGTGGACCTCTCCAACGCCTTTGAACAAGCCAGCGCCGTTGTGATGGATCTGCGATATCTGTCCGTGCTTCACCACGTTTAACCTTTTCAGTTGAGCACCGAATTCAATGCCAAGGCTCTGTAATCCGAGGCAAACCCCGAATACCGGGACGAGAAGGTGATCGGGGAGCTTCCAGAGCTGCGGGATAACCCCGATGTCTCCGGAGATTTCTGGTGATCCAGGACCAGGGCCGACGACGACAGCGGAAAAATGGGGAAGGATGGAGATTAGTGTATGAGATGTTAGTTGATCATTGCGAATGATGTGTATGTGCGAGTCGGGGATTGCTTTCCGACATAACGCAGCAAGACTTGAGTCCCATTAGCAAATGCAATAGTGAAAAGGCTAGCGCTGCAACTCACTTGAAGGTAAAAGAGTCG
>QFDV01004303.1:0-15703 GCA_003315845.1 Lactarius trivialis
ATGTTAACAAAATAAATTATTATGTATTTTAAGGTCAGAAGTCCTTACAATCCACGGCCACTTTTACTGATGATGCAGAGACGAATACCCCTCACTCGCATGCTTCCTATGCGACATCACCTGGGGAAACTCACCCACACTTCTGCCCTGAGGCTCTATTGCCTTCCTCGCGGCTCCCAACTTCTCCGCCGACTCGGCCCTGCCTGGTATGTCCCTGACTTGCCGGATTTCCGGGATGTTGTGCCCTCCCGCAGGCAACCTGCAGGCGCTGCCCCTCGCCCCTCCGCCCTCAAATCTCTGGCTGCGTGGGTCCCTTCTGATGGTCCTCGTGTTGATGTCGCCGCTATTGCTCCATGGGACATTCCTAACTGGAGTGCACGCGTTTCCTATCTCCGCCCCACGCCCCGCCCTGGCCCTCACCTACAATGGCTTGCTGACCTCGAGGCCTCCCTCATTGGCTCCGATGAATTGATTGCTCACATCACTGGGATCGTCCATCACGATCCCCTCATTGCCAAACAAACTGGTGGTGGCGCTGTCGCTTTCACTGACGGCCTGGGGGTCCAATCGGAACTCGCTTGGTCTTTTGGCCAGGACCTCCTCCAATTTGATGCGGACACCATGACCCTCTGTTACGACCTTGTTGGGTCGCTTGCTCGACTTGAGCTTCGGTTGTCTGGCGACGGTGTTCAATCTGGATCTGCTGCAATCGGCGGATATCTCCGCGTCGAGGATTGACAGCGAAGTGCTGGTAGTCACGTGACGTGGCTGTTCGAGTTCTGATATGTCAAAGGCGAGGTGCACGATGACAATAGCGTAATGCTGATCTGTGTCTTCCTACGAGGGCACACCTCTGTATAGGCAAGACAAGACAAAGAGATTGTTCTGAGGAATCGAGAGGTAGACAAGAAGTTGTATAAGAACTTGAACCTAAGGTCCAAGTATCGAGACGGTACAGTATATATACATATTGCCGAGTATTGAAACTCAGCTATCTGAACTCTAATGCTACGACGTCATAATGACGTCATCGTGAGTCATAGCATAAGGCTGTACGTATGATGTCATAATGACATCAGTAGTGGAGTCGGTAAGGTAGATGACATCATCAATGATGTCATCACGAGTCATAAGTCCTGAGCTAATCTGACACATCACGTGATAGCTCCACTCACATGACGGTTGCACAAACACGTGATACCAAAACATGTGACCTTTAGTCACCTGACAAACCCGTGACCAAGTACATGACATCACCCCCTTTCTAGGTGGGAATGTCCACATGACCTAGTTCTGGCCAAAGTCACGCCTCAGGGCTTCCAGCCGCTCTTTGTTGGCTTCCCCCACTGCATTGATTGCCCTGTCGATGCGGTCGATCGCGTTCGCAGCCTCTAACCGGCGCGTGCTCTCGGTCCTGATTCGTTCGTAATCGAAGAGGCGTTCCTGCAACTTGCGCGTTCGAGTTCCACGATCCGCTTACCAGTGGCGCAGAAACGGTGTAGCTCGGCCTTGAGTGAAAGGTCGCCAATGCGAACCACTGCGGCATCAATGGTCTCCTGGTGCCCGGAGTTGGCTCGCATCATGACCAGGTCATCATAAGCAAATTGTGGTAATTCCACTAGGGAACTATCACGCATGGCGTGTATGGGGCCGGTGTAAAGAGTGTCGTTGTTGCGGATCATACTGACAATGTAGAGGTCGTCACAAAGGACGGTCTGAGTGAATCGTGCCGGTACTTGCCGGCCATGTTGGTCAACGATTACGTGGGGTACGAAGAAACGTCCTCGGTTATAGTGGAAACCGACAGGAGGCGGTGTTTCTGCTCGTAAAATGTGGGGGTGGTGTGCTTCGGAAATCGGAGCGGTGAGACGGAGTGTGTGGGAATCATCGGGGTGAACGTCGTATACGACGCGAATGGGCTCGCCTCTGCGATTGGCGAGTGCAAGTCGCCCTGCTTCTTCGGCTATGTAGGTTACTGCTGGATGAAGGTGGGGAGAGGAGCGGATCGGGGTGCGGCTACCCCGGAGTTCCTTGATAGCCTCTTGGATCTGCGCAGCTGAGGTTTCTTGTCCCTCAGGTGTCTGTGCGATGGTGGTCCGGACCGCGACTTCTTCGAGGGAGATCCCTTCTTCTCCCGCTGTTTCAATAAGGGCACGGATGTTACCTGTCGCCCAGGGATTCCCACCTCGGGAGGTGTGAAGGTCTTGGAGCGCCTGGCGTACTGCACCAGGCTGGAAAACTGTGGGAGTTGTGCGTGGCGGTACGGGGAGTGGAGCAATGTTCTCCTGGTTGGAGTTGTAGTGAGGGGGTGCAGTACTGGGGGCTCTGGTCGCTGGGGGAGAGTAGTCAGGGGGAATCGTGGAAGACGAATCGTAAGAGGAGGGTTCAGGGTAACCCAGCTCGGGGGAGGCGACACGGGAGGAGGCGATGGATGAGAGGTCATTGTTGGCGGCAAGTTGTTCGGTAGTGTATGGCAGAGGGCAAGACATAAGACGGATGGATAAAGGATCGAGTGGCTGGAGTGAAAGAGGCAGATTGGGTAGAAGATGGGAGTCCAAGTTCTGAGACGTTACCATCTTTCATAGCCCCCTTTATATGACAAGGTGATGCGGGGTTCTGATTTTTGAAGTCCGCAATCAGGTCGGGTGCATTCATATCTTGCCAATCGATCCACTGATTCTCTGAGTCGGGGTATCCCTTCCATTTGATCAGATATTGTATCTTGCCGCCTCTGCCGAAACGCCTCGAGGCGATCACGCGTTCGACTTCATATTCTTCTTCGCCGTTGATAAGGTCAGGTGGCGGCTTATCGTAGTTCCGCCCGTGGAATTCCGTTTCGACGTATGGGGTTAGGAGGTCCACATGAAACACCGGGTGTATTTGCCATTGCGCCAGTAATTCCAATTCGTAGTTGATGGGTGATAAGACCCTCGTGATTTTAAATGGTCCGTGACGTCGGGGCGCCAATTTTGCCGTAGGGTAGTGGGTTTTGATATTTTGCCCGTCAACCCATATTTGTTCTCCTTCTTTGAACGTCCTTCCTTCGCATTTATGCTTGGCCCATCCTTCTTGAGCCCTTCGCATATTTCTGTTGGCGATTTCTCGTGCTTGTTTGAATCGATTGAGTTGTAAATTGACTTGTGGGATGGGGGAAATCATGGTTGTCCATTCGGCTCGTGGGTTGTAACCCATGAGGAGTTCGAATGGGGAGTGTTTCGTACTTTCGTTGCGCCATGAGTTATGCGCGAATTCTGCGATAGGGAGTAATCGTTTTGCTGGTCATTGACGTTGAATTGTAAAGCTTGTTCTAGCCATTGATTATTTCGTTCCGATTGGCCATCTGTGTGAGGATGGAAAGCCGTAGAAATGTTCTGATCGATTTGCAACACGTTACACAGACTCTGTGCGAATCAGCTAGTGAAATGTGTGTCTCGATCACTGATGACTTTCTGTGGGAATCCGAATCGAGGGAATACGTGTTTGAGGTATAGGAGTGCGACTCCTTCGGCGTTGATTGTTTCATTGCAGGGGATGAACAAGGACATCTTCGTACAATCGTGATCCGTGATGGTGAGAATGGAATCGTATCCATCTGATACTGGGAGTTTTACGATGAAGTCCAGCGCGATCGTTTCGAATGGGAGTGCTTCCGGTTTCGGATAAATGGGGGATAGCGCTGCCTTTTGTGCGTGGGTATTGACCTTGTTGCGCTGACAGTCAGCACATCCTTTGACGTAGGCCAAGACATCTTGTTGCATGCTGGGCCACCAGTAATGTTGTCCTACCAGATCTATAGTTCGCGAGATTCCTGGATGACCATATGCGGGGGTGTCATGGTGATTTTGTATGATTTGTCTTCTTCCTGTTAAGTCGTCTGTGATGACCCTTCTCCCTTCCTTCCACCAGATTCCCTGGATTTGGCGCAGCCCATGAGGATCCACCCATGGGCGTAGGGTATCTTCGTTTTGATCGATGTTGTTGTTAATGGTGACTGCCCATACGAACATTTGCTCGGGAAGTACAACCACATTTTCGTTATCGTGATCTCCTTGATTGTAATCTGGGCGTCGAGATAGTGCGTCAGCACGTCCGTTTGTTTTCCCAGGAATGTGTTGGAGTTCTATGTCGAATTCCATGAGGCGTAGGACTGCACGCGCTATGCGTCTGCTGATTTTGTGTGGTTCCTTCCAGTATTGGAGGTTCATATGATCCGTATAGACAATGACCTTGTGGAGTGCCCCAGCCAAGAGGGCGTACCAATTCTGTAGGGCTTTGTCCACTGCTAGGAGTTCTAGATCGTATATGTCGTAATTTCGTTCGGCTTCATGGTTTGGGAGTAGAATCCCACAGGGTATCGTTTGTTGTTTTCATCTCGTTGCATTAGAACACCTCCGACTGCGACGCCGGAGGCATCTACTTCTACTTCGAATTGTTTGGTCTGATCTGGTTGCCTGAGTACTGGTTCGGAAATGACAATGGCTTTGAGGGCGTCAAATGCTAGTTGTTCTTTAGATCCCCAGTGCCAAGGTACGTCTTTTTGAGTGAGTTGATTTAGTGGTCGTGCGATGTTGGCAAATCCGCGAATGAAGGAACGGTAGAAGTTGCAAAAGCCCAAAAAAGAGCGGACATCTTTGACCTTGGTAGGTGTAGGCCAGTCTTTGATGCCGCTGACTTTAGTAGGGTCCATGCGTGTCACCCCCTTTTCAAGGATTATCCCCAGATAATCGACTGAGGGGGCTTCAAAGACGCATTTTTCGAGTTTGAGGAATAGGTCGTGCTTTCCGAGGCAGTCCAGGACGTCGTGTAATGCATCACGATGGCCTTGAAGGGAGGATGAAGTGGCTACCATGATATCATCGAAGTATATGATGATTTCTGTACCGAGGAGACGGTGTTTCTCGACTAGTTCTTTGAAAATTTCATCCATGTAGGCCTGGAATGTTGCTGGTGAGTTTGTTAATCCGAAGAACATCACTCTTGGTTCTAAGAGGCCGTATTTGGTTTTGAAGGCGGCTTTATATTCATCGCCTTCTTTGATCGGTATATTGTTGTACGCTCCTCAGACATCGACTTTACTGAAGATGAATGCTGCTGCACAGAGCTTGATTACTTCAGCGATAAGTTTCATTGGATATTTGTTCAACTTGGTAATCTTGTTCAGACCACGATAGTCTTGAACAGGTCGGAGTGCGCCATCCTTCTTCTTGATAAAGAAAAAGGGGGATGCATACGGGGAATTCGAAGGTCAAATATATCCTTTGGCTAGTTGTTCATCGATCCATTCTTTTAATGCAGCGTCTTCTTTGGGATTCATAGGATAAATCTTGCAGTCGAGTGAAGATGGGGCATTAGGGAGTAATTCTATGGCGTGTTCGCAGAATTTTCGGGATGGAAATCGTTCTGACTCTTTTTTGTCGAAGAGTCGTCGGTGTCGTTCGTATTCGGCGGGGAGTTCGACTGTTTGAGTATACTGTTCGGCCTGAATGGCCAGGTCGGTCGATATTCCCCTAGGGTAGACGTCACGTTCGAGTTCTCGAACTATCGCTTCTTTATCACTTTCGGTGAGGATGCGAGCGATAGTAGGATGGGATAAAGCCATTCGCCAGTTTAGTGATCGTACGACGATTGGGAGGGAGTCGATGTCCGAGAACATGTCGTACGTTCACTGTGCTAGTCCTGCTTGCAGGAGATATCTTATGCCATCCTAACGCAACGTTGATTTTCACAGGCACATGTTTGATGCCGACACCGACTTCAATACGGCAGTACCCATCAAGGTGTCGACGGCGACCACAACCACAGGGAGTGCTGAGAGAGTGGAAACGGTCTTTGGGAAACGTGATAGCAAGTGGTACGCCAGTGGAACCTCCTGTAAGGTACCCCGCAGGTTGACGACAACGACAGTAGCAGCTCTGGATCACCCCAAAAGAGGGGAAGGCCAAGCAATTGGGTCTTGGAGAAGGCAGAGGGGTCCACAAAGAGGACTCACCATACGCCTGCTACGGAGGCCCAAGAACAGAAAGCAAAATACATCTATGACAGTAAGAAGTGGAGCAGAGAGCCTCACTCCATGACAGTGCAAGAACTGTATTCTCACCTGTTGCTAGGGCCTAGGGCTCCACAGGTGACCATAGGATACCCCGAGGAAGAACAGTCCGAATGGGGAGAGCAGGTGGAAACCCACCCCGAGCCGCGCTGCACGCAGCAGATCGAACCACAAACTGGAGGGAGCGCCGAGGGTCGGGAAGGCCTTTACACGATTCAGAGTACTTTGACAGCCAGGCAGCAGTTAATGCTCCAAACCACTCACGACGAGGTAGAGAACAAAGCAGTCCACATCATCAGGTGCAAGCTATGTCCCTCTGTGGTACTGAACTCCTGGCGATGCTTTCAGCGCCACTGCAACACATCCGGAGATCAGCCCGTGCAACTCACCTTCTGCGAACGGTGCGGGGACCACCTCGGACGCCGAGATTCGGAAAAGCGCCGCAAGGGGAAAAGGCACCAAGAAGGATGTCGAAGGACGCCGCGAGACCAGGCCGAGTGGAAGAAGAAGAATGTCAAGCAGCTCTTCGAGATCTTCAACACGAACATGGAGAGTTGCCTGACTCGGAAGGAGCTCGGTCCCCGCTTTGCCGCGATCGTCCAGGGGAAGGTCACAAGTACGTCAAAGAAACTCAGGAGGAAGGCGAATCCCGAGTCCTGAGTCACGGAGATTGGTTACTGTGATAGATACCTTGACGTTTATTTTTCCTTCCTTCTGTTGGTCATATGCGTACGAGTGCGCGCCGCGACTCACGGTTTGTAGACTGTACTAAATAGAGAAGTTTGGGGATCGGCTTTGGATTAGTGTCACGTCACGGTACCATGTTTGTCCCTCCTTCCCAACCAGAGCTCGCGCAATGGATGGACAGGTGAATGGGGGGAATTGGAACTATGTGGCGAGCTCCAAGAGGTCATTTCTTCGCCCCGAAAGCAGAGAAGTCTTGTAGAAACGGGTATCGATCGAGGAATCGATGGAAATACAAAAGGTGTTATATAGGGCCGCCTTGGGGCGTGTCGGAGGGAAGTCACGATCAATTATAAGGTGATAAACACGTCATTTACATAACGCAATTTTTGTCGTCTGGGGATGGAACTGCCAACTCTGCCAACTCATTCAAGTTCGATTCAAGTTGTGGCTGTGTCGAAAAAAATCGAGGGTTCCGGCGCTTGTCCCGATGACCAACCTCATTCGCGTCACAAACATACACTTGAACATACAAGTCTTGTATACGATACAACCCCGATACCACCCCTTCCATGCGCCCCCACGCCACCTCCGCTCGCCCTTCGCCCGCCGCAGTATCAGCTTCCTCCTTTCTAAAAACCCGAGGAACATGATGAGGCTGTAGTCTTCGTAGTAGAAGATACGTGTTTGACATAGAAGAGGATGGACGGAGGCTGGGATCGTATGAGGTATAAGGGGTCTAGAGCTTGGTCTAAAGACCATAAAATGAGATACGGAGACAAATACCCCTGCTGTAATATCCAAGTGCTTCGTCAGTACTACGTACTGTACTCTTAGATTTCGATGTCAAACCCGTCGCGTCGATCGCGATTGCATTGCTGGCAAGGTTCGCTTTTGGATAGTAGTTAACAATACGATTACGAGGTACCATTAGTTCTATTGGGTAGAACACTCGGGCCCGCATACACTGGCCAGCCAACAGAGCTTGAGGTCGCTAGTGAAGGGTAGACCTACCACCCACCCGCGAGGATGAGTTTCACCGTATGGCCTGCAATTCGACGTGAATCAATGAATGCGCGTAACGCATTCTCTACATGATTCGTGGGAATCAAAATCTGTTGCAGATTCGGTAGCAGTTCCAGGAGGGGCTCTTCACGGTCAGATTGCAGGTGCAAAAACAGTTCTTCTCCGAGCCCATCTGCTACCTTGAGTGTTTTTACGTTGTTAAACTGACTAAGAACGTTATGCCACCTTAGGCGGCTGTCATTGCTTCGTGTGTTCGACCATCTCTTGTGTGCATGCCAGCGGAAGGTAAGTTTCTCCGTAGCGGAGAAAACCGGAACAATTGCGCTACAAATCTGTGACGCAGAAGCTAGTTGCCAGTCCAGCTGGCTTCCCGAGGCACGCAGGCGGGAAAGAAACGGTTTTCGATGCGGTCTGAAGCTGGCCATTTCGATGGTCACAGTGTGTTGGTCGAAGTTCATCTGGGCGGCGCGAAACCCGAGCTCCGCCGTTGCTTCGAGAAACCGCGAAAGATTCGGCAGTGTACCGAAGGAAAGCTGATCGAAGAAACCGACATAGAAAAGCTCGAGAACTGGGGCATTGATACGGGCGAGAAGGCCTTCTAGATAAGAATTGCCGCCCACGAAGTGGAAATGCTCAAGGCGACAAAGTGTGATGAACGTTTTTTGAGCCTCTGGTATCAATGCTCGGGTACCCACTTCATGGTCAGGGATGGGTTGGTGACAACCAACTGACAGTATTTTGAGTTGGGGTATACACGCGAGTAGGTCAACTAGATATTCCGGGGGAATGTGGGCAAAGGTGGGAATGCCTTCGAGTACGAGTGTGACGAGGTGAATGGGAGTTGTGAGTATTGGGGTTCCTGGCTGGAGAGCGACATTCGTGAGGACGAGATGGCGCAAATTTGGAGCTCGCAATGATCGGGAGAGCATGACCCCAGTGGTGTCGCCATCGGGCACAGACGTAATCACAAGGCTATCCAACAACGGAAACTCGTAGTCCAAGAGGGCGACCATCTTCTGCAAGGCGGGAATCGCTGCGCTGAGGAGAATACGGCGCACGAGGTGGGAACGTTCGAGGCAAAGAAGTATGTTTCGTTCAACGTCCGATGGTATTTCTTCGTTTTCATCGAACCCGTATTTGACTACGAGTGGCACTTGCAGAAAATAGGCGAGCATTTCTTCCACCGGGATACCCTCTGTGCAAATAAGGTGTAGATCCAAGCGAGATGGAGAAGCAAGGATAAGAGATCGCCATCTTTGGCAAACCTGCGTAAGGTTGTGCCACCAATGTTGCCGGTCCCAGTTCCAGTTTCGTTCATTGAAAACAAGACTGACAGCGTTTTCGACAACTTCGTCCTCGTCCTCATCCTCGTCCTCATTGGCTAGTTGACAGTAATCGAATATGGCAAGAAGCACGTCATCATTGAGCAGGCCAATGGATAGTACACCTAGATGTAGTGCATCGTTCGTGTCGAGCCCTTTTTCGACCCAAAGATGAGCCGTTCGCTAATGTCCAACCAGCCTGAGTCAGGTGAAGCTTACCGGAAATAAGATCGGGAGTTTCACAATTAGAGTGGACGAAGCTGGAGATATCTTTCATCTTACGGACTTCAAGTTCGTATAGGAATCGGAGGCGTTTGGTGATAGTGGAAGCTGGCGACCGATAACTTATCTCGGTGGTGTTGTCGATGATGAAGACGGCTCGCCAGAGACGAGCCTAGGCGCTCCGACTCTGGCAAGCCTAGGCGCTCCGAGTCGATAGAATATCCTGTGCCTGAGAGAGAGAGAGGTCTCGGGAGCGAAGTCTGGCCAAGTTCTTGGCCAAGTTCCGGCTTGAGCAGCGTCTCTCAAACGCGATATGGCTCTATTGGGCGGGGCGCTCAGGCTCAGCGCTCTTCAGTTTGTCGCCGCCATCACCTGATTGACCTGTATACCCGTCGATGCTCTATAAGTGAATAGAGACCGCGTATACTCATGCAGGGACTCAGGGAGTGCTTCAAGTTAAACTTCAGCATCTGCTTGGTGGCGCTGTACTTTAGCCTGAGGTCAGATGTGAGGTGGTTGGACTTCAGGCGCCGAAACATTCGAATTGGGTGTTTGTCGCCTGGCAGAGAAAGGGTGAGCTGGCCGGCGGTAATCCCGAGGTTGGTCAAATTGTGCCTGGAACCTTCGAGGCTCCAAGCCCACACAGTCCGAGGCGAGTACGCGAGTTGCTCATGCAAGAATCAAGTACGCGCATTGTTCCGGATTTAACTGCCTTGCGGTCCCGAAGCGAACTGTCAAGGAAATGCGCTGTTCGCATCTGGAAATTATTGCCACTGACGATATTTTTTACAACGACTCGGACTGATATAAGGACTCGGTCCAGACTTTGCCTACCATAATGGCCCAACACAAACGATTTACAGGTAAATAGTTGCGTCTCAGGTTTGGGCCCACCCACAGGCCAATGTACCGCCTTCACTTCACCTACAGCTAATCGTTACAGTAAGGCAGTTAGCGGTACGCCTCATGCCTTCCACGCGTTCCATATTAAGTCCTCTGGTGCTGTGCGTTCCCCCCTCCCCCCATCCTTTCCAATGCTTCCTTTCGTCCCAACCTCTTTCGGCGACATCGTTACTGCCGCCAATATTGCTCACTCGATCTACAAGGCTCTCAGCGACAGCACGGGGTCATCATACGAGTACCAATGCTTGATCGCAGAGGTGCATTCTTTCGAAAAGGCCTTGAGAACCGTCGAGCAAGCCATTACCATGATACCGCCGAGTGGACAGCTCGCGCAGGATATCGAGGCAGAAATAACTACCTGTCTCGAATTGCTGAAGACGTTCCAGGGGCGCATCAAGTCATACCAGAAGTCTCTGGGCGGTGGTAGAAGCGCATCTTGGCGCAAAATCGGTTGGGGCCTCCTCAAAGCTGACGAAGTCAAGAGTTTCAGAGAGAAACTTTCCCATCATAAACAAAATATTACGTTGTTTTTGGAAGGGCTAACGATGTAAGTCCCCCCCCCCACATCGGCGCTTGTCGTGCTGATGCTGTACGTGCAATCTCAGGATCATGGTTGCTTCCAATGCAGACGAAACGAAACAGAGCTCAGCATTGTTGAGGACAGTGTTATTGGTCCTACAGAAGCGACTGCCTCCATCTGTTGGATATGGTGAAGGAAACCTGGTAGTCCTGGTCAATCCATTTGGGGAGCGTCTACCGTTACCCTGGGAGTTTTGCTTCTCGAAGGACGTGCGTCTTTTGTACCGCACTTCTTCAATTCGTGTATACTGATGGGGAATAACAGAGACTCCATGAGATGCTAACGACATACTTTAAGGGGAAATGCGGCGAAGGTCATGTTCAGCGCCACCACTACAGCATTTCAACCGAGGACGGCAGGTTGTTGGTCGAGTCTAGTAACTGGGGTTCAGTCGTCAAGAAGGGGACAGTGCTCGTTATGAGCATGATCATACTAGAGCAGGAGGGTGTTCAGCGCCAGAGGAATAACTGTCCAAACTGTGACGAGACAAACCTTGGTGTAATGCCAGATCGTGGTTGGTTCCAGTGGTAAGAACAATCGTTACTGTTTTTTCTATTACTTAACGTGGGTGATTACAGTCGGCGATGTGAGAGACGCTTCAGTTCCGGGGACGGGACCGTCCAGCGTCTGCTCCCACCTACGCGGGACAATAGTGTCTCTGAGTTCCGGAACATCCGAGTCGTGCTTGTCAAAAGAGTGTGTCAACTATATTTGAATAGTTGACTGAATACCTGTTGTCTGACCATCCCATCCCATCCTCTTCGTTCGTCTCCAGGACGTACGTGAACTTGTCGATTGATCGCAGACATCTCATCTAATCATCCCATTCCATCCTAATCAATGTGATCCTGAACACTTTGCAAAGGAAGATCCACTTGCGACGCAAGTGTTGAAGATGTATGCCCGTACCAAAGCCAACTTGCCGCACGCACAGCGAATGGAGAACATGACGTGGAGAATGGTGGCATTGGCCATGAAGAAGCAGAAAGAGGATGAGACGACGAAACAGGTTCTTCATCCATCTTCAGTTCGTACGTGAACTTGTCGATTGATTGCAGGCCTCTCGTCTGACCATCTCATCCCGGCGATAGTACATCTCGTTTGTAACAGCGAGTTAGCACTTAGCACTCAGGTCATAGTACAGTAGTAAAGTGAGTTAAGTTACTATGCAGAGATGCGCAGGGTACAAATGCGTAGGGTCTAAATGCGATTGTGCATACGAAAATCGAAGTACAATTGGCGGGGTGTCGGAAGGGAGAGAATAGTTGCTGCGCCGATTGGGTGCATATAGCCTGCACGACTAGATACCAGACATTTTTTCCACGCCGTGCCCGCCCGGGTCCCGCTGCTCACTCATGCACACAGGGTTAAGCACTGCGCATCGCCCCGGCATGATGCATGAGCGCTGAATGAGCCGGCGCGTGTATCGTGTTGCACTCGCTGCGCGCTCGGCAAACGCGTCCCCATAGCTTACATCATTAGCCTGCTCAGCACATGGGCGGTCATCATCTACTGACTGTACGGTACTGTAGAAGAGCGCGGTCAATCCCAATAACTTCGAGGGTATCAATATTGTAATAAGCACCAGCGGATAGCGACCCGACTAGCATATACGGACGCGCATCCTACTGTACATCCTCCTCCGCCCCACTACCAGCATCCGGATCCGTCTGCGAATCTCCACTCGCACTCGCACCACTAGCACCAGCACCACCGCCCGACGTCCTCGGCCCCGTCGCCGGCAGCTTCCCACTTGCCGCACCAGGGCTCACCGCCGAGGTTCCAGGGCTCGCCGCGCGGTCCTTGGGATTCAGCAGACTCTTGAAGAAGTTCTGAAGCACCTCGTGCTGCGTCGGGCTTGGCGCGCCCGCAAGGACAGGTGACGTCGGCGCGCCTGCGCGCCTGCCGAGGCTGGAATTGCCAAGAGTGGCGCTATTGCCGCCGCCGCCCTCCATCTCTGCCAGCGCACGCTCGACCGTCGGAAGCGAGAAGGACGACGAGCCCAAGGGGCCGACGAGGCCGGCGGGCGGCAGCGCGGACGTATCGGTGGGAGTGCGGAAGATCCCACGTGGGTCGCGATCTGCACGCCGCGCGTTCTCGTCGTAGTTCTTCGTGAGAAAGGCTTGCTCGGGTGTCGGGTTGTTGAGAGGTGGGAGCGGGGTCGGCTGCTCGAAATGAGGAAGGGAAAAAAAAAGGACCGGGTGGAGCGCGTACCTTGGGACCTTGGTCTTGCACGAGAGACGCGTACAGTTTTCGCGCGCCACCCTCGTCGTTCGAGTCGATTCCGGCGTCGGACGACAGATCACGTTCCCATGCCTCGCCCCACGCTTTTGCGTCAAAGCCGTCGCGCAGCACCGCGATCTTCCCCCAACTGTCCCACCCCGCGGGCACAACGATCCGGTCGCGGTCGAGTGTATTTGGCTTTTGAACGAATGGGAACGGGTTACGTACTGGCGCCGCAGTGCTGTCGAGCGTGCCGTCGGGGGCAGGCGCTGGAGGCACAAATAGGGTATGGAGCGCATATTGACGCAGGACGTTGAGTGTAGTCGGCTGCGGTGTCGTGTAAAAGAGGCTTGCGCCATCTGCAACTCGGCACGCCATGTGAATAAGAGACGATTAAGGAAGCCGAGGCGCGTACGCACACTTCAAGCAAATTGTACGCAGGATCTGCATGATCCCGTCTGTACGTTCCTCCCATTCACCTCCCTTCCCCTTCACCATGCCACCCATCCCAGACGCGCCGGCGCCGACAAGGTCCGTATTATCATCTATTAGATCCGCCTTGGTGCACGCGACGATGATGGGTACGCCGGCGGTGTTGTGTGTTAACGTTCCTGGGCTTAACGGGAGGGTCGTGCCTTGGAGAGCGCTGGACGTAGCAGGAAGCGGCTCGGCGGATGGTTCGGTGTAATGTTGAAGGTGCGCTTGCCCTGTGGTTAGGAGCTGCGGTCAGGACTGAGACAAGAACGAGAATCAAATGGACGCACAGCGCTCGCGGTGCTCTTCGCGGGTGACCTCGAGCTCCCGTGCGCCGTCGCCTTGAACCCAATGTTCGATCCAGGCGAGCCATGTGTGCAGCTCCTCGAGGAAGGTCCAGGGTCGCGTCCAGTCCAATACGATCACAACGGCGGTATGTGGAAGAGTGGATTGTGGCTGCAAGAAATGCGGTACGAGGGCGGTGTATGGAGGAGCAGATGATGGGACGGTGTAGACGGATAAGCGGGCAAGGATATCTGTATGTGACGCGTAAGAAGGTGAGGGTCGCGTTCAGGAGGGCTAACAGACCTTCTTCTCCCTCATCGCGTACATCGGCCCAGTCATATCCTAATGCATAGTCTGTGCGTGGCTCATCTTTGCCGGCATCGGCAGGTGGTTTTTGGAGAAGGGCAGATACGAGGGTGCTTTTGCCAGTTGAGGGCTGGCCAAGGACGAGGAGATTCTTTGCTGGTATTGAACGTGATGAAGATACAGAATTGAGGATACTCGACCAGAGATCTTGCGGAGGCGCGTTTGGCGAAGATGGACGCGAGTCGTCGTTCATCGTCGTGACCAACAGGGTATGCGGAGATTGAACCGCGCCTGTCCCTCTACCACTGCAACGCTCACCACGACAGCCAACATATCACCCTATCGAGACACATTGATGGCAGCAGCCGTCGCAGTACCTGAGCACAAACTCTCCGAATCGCCAAACTCACGCGCGATAGAGATCTTCGACTGGACTGTCACCGCTCGGACGGGTCCAATCTCGAACGCGGCCCACTGTGATGCCATGCAGGCCTCCCTGGGCATCCCGCTTCCGGAGATGATGTTCGGATATAACTTGTTACAGCTCAAGCACCGTCCGACCGGATGGGCGTACGCATTCCGTGTGGAAGACGCGCTCAGGGGGGTGAAGCGTGGTCCTCTCGAGGACGGGGACGGAGGCGTAAAAGTGGGCTATGCCGAGGCGTGGCTCAAAAGTCGGTGAGTATCGCACTTTTGCGTCACCCTAATCGCACACGACGCTCACACATATCTCTCTCGTAGGACCGGGGCTGACTCGCAGATCCCGATGCCGCCGATGGTCGCAACGAAACCTTATGACTGGACCTACACGACGACCTATGCTGGCAGTTCAGATGGCGCTGGATCTAGAAATGCACAGTGGACACCTAGCGATCCCTCCAACGCACACCACTCGATTCCCATCGCCGAGCTCTCACGTCCAGATCCGATCTTGTTCTACGCCGAGATCCCTCTTTTCGACGACGAGCTACACGACAACGGGGCATCCCATCTGCTCGTCCGCATAGTGCGTCACTCTTCTTTCCTTCCGAACGCCAAAAATCACCGCAACGGAGCGCGCAGCGCGTGATGCCGACGTGCATCTTCATCCTCTCCCGTTTCACGCTGCGTGTCGACAACGTACTCTTCCGAGCTCACGATACGCGCATCTATCACTCGTTCGCGTCGGCGCCGTCGCTCATCGTGCGAGAGACACGCGGCTGGGAAGCGCCGTACGAGCGCGTCAAACGGGTATGTCCTACCATTCCTCCCACATCCCTAGCTCTTCTCTGACATCTCTCTTGGGCCTTCCCTCCCCCTTTATAGGCCCTTCCGCGGCGAGACGACCTGATGCCGCTCACAGACCCGAACTTCATCTGCAAAGCGCTCTCGGAAATGCCGAAGGAAGCGTCGCAGGAGGCTGGCGCCGGCACTGGCTGGCGCGGTCTCGGAACTGTCGTCCAGGTCACCACGCTACAGCCGTGATCGGGGAGACGCATGTCGTTCGATCTAGCGTCTGGTTGCTTGGTGTATTTCATACTCGGTCTTTGCGGGGAAGTCAATCTTACGAGCGGAAAAAAGTGCCGCCTTTGTACTTTACACTACTAGTGCGTGCTTGACCTATAGCCGCGTTCCTAGGTCGCAGCTGTCGAC
>QFDV01004305.1:0-16628 GCA_003315845.1 Lactarius trivialis
CGTTTGCGCTTGCGTCCGTTCCCCGGATATTCAGGAGCAGCAGCCTCCTTGCCATATGGGGCCTGTTTCGAGGGTGGGCAGCGGTCGCGGCGGATGATGGACCGAGCCCGAGACCAAGTGCGGGGAGGTCCGCAATACCCAGTGCACGGGTGTACTCGAGGTGGTTGTATGGGTGAAGCGCCGCCTTGGCGTGCAAGTCCTCTGGAAGGAGCTTCGTGGCGACCGAGTGACTGGACCAGGTCAGATCTGGGAGGCGTGGCGGGAGGATGCGATTGAGGACGGTGGGGCGCGGCCCTGCTCAGGTGGAGCAAAAGCCGCCCAGGGCTTTTCGAGGGTGGTCCTTGATCGTTTGCACTTTAAGATCTGCCGGGCGTCGATTAGCGAGCATTTAACACACCAAGAATGTAAACAAAGTCCTCATCATTCGCACATTCTGCTATCACGGATTATCACATTCAAATGGTCGATGAAAGGTTTTTGGTCGTCCGAAGTATAACAATGGTTTGGGTTGGGAGAGGACGAGAGTAAAGACGCACATAATGGCCTTCGGGAAGCCCGAGCCTATCCTGCGCCCACACAGCGACGGATGGGGTGTTCTCAGGAGGTGGGGGGTGAGGGTTCGAGCAGAGAAAATGGGGAGTTGATGAAGTGTGGCGATGAGTATTGATGGGGAAACCGGAGGTATGTATGTGTACGGGTCGTATCGATCCGGGCAAAACCACACAGGAGGCTGAAAGCATTCACCACGGAATTGGCCAAGAGGTTCACGCCAGATGAAAGGGGCTACGTATCCCGCGTCACAGGTAATTGGGTCAGTCAGTCGAAACTAAATCTAAAAGGAGTCGAAATTAGAATTTGGTCATGTTTACGATCTGCACGATCTGCAGAATCCGGTGACGTCAGAGGAGGGTTTGCCTGCTAGGTAATATTCCGGGAATAGACCACCAAGCGACTCCGGTGACCATAATTGAGGTGGCCAATGCCGGCGTGAGGTTCACTCGCACTGGCACCAGAGACATTGCAAGTCCCTATCTCTACGCTTTTCCTTCTTCCGCAGGCTACATTGCGCTCAGTTAATACCTGAATATCGTTCGTCTCGCCTCACACGAACCCTTCAACTACTACTCAAAGCCCACAACGCCGTCTAACCATACATTTTTAAAACGAAACTTGGCCTTTGCAGTTCTTCACCGTTATACTGTTGGTGCCCTCTCTGCCCACGACTGTTGAGATCATAACATTTTGCTGTGTGCTCTACTGATTATTTTTTTTACGCAAATGTCAAATATCCCAATTCCACCATCTCCTCAGCCCTCTCGCCCTCGCCCTGGTGACGGCGGGTACCAGCCCTCACATGGAAGCTCCCTCTATGGAAACGGAACAGCGAGCTCTGGGAAATTCTGTGGCGATTCTTGGTGAAGTGAACCCACCTATCGTCCAAGGGATCCCAATGCGGATCACTATGAGCCCGACTACATGCCGCTCGTCTCGGATGGGGAGCGAGCTACTCTCACTCTCAGACATAGTATGATGATCCTTCTGAGCTATGGCTACATGTGAGTTTCTGAACAACTACGAGTATCCCGTTCCTTCTTGTTTACCCCAATTACTCCTAGAGATATTGTTGAGAGATTCGGCAAACCTCGCGGTCGGATGCCACCCCCTTAAGAAGACTACTATGTGTGCTTTTATGGCGGCGAGTCTTTACCGGGCTGGGAATCCTTACACGGCTAGACGAGATTTTGCGTACCCACGCTTGATCGACTACTACAGGCCGGACTAACCGAGGAAGGGCGCTGGGGTTCTTCATTCCCTTTGGATGATGCATCGAACTGGGCTCGCCAGCGATCTCCGAGTACCCCATCTCGTTTTCGTGGGCGATCGGACTGCAGTGACTTGTCATATGACAGGTCCCTCAGTGGTTCGCCTCGCTCCCTCACGCTTCCCATCTCCGAAACACTCTCGCGCTGGCGCATCTTGCAGGGCACCTTCTCCGTCGTCATCTTCCATTCGCTCCTCCCGAGAGCGGTCAAAATCTCCACCACGGTCTCGTGACCATTCTCGATCCTCAGTGCGCTCATCTGCTGGTTCTCGTTCGGTTACTGCAGACCTCCTTCTGTGCGATCGCCTGGTCAGCGAAGCCATCCTATAGGCCAACCCCGAAGTCGGCGTCGTGATCCGCGACCTGGAATGCGTCTTCACCCGTATAGCTTTCGCGACACCGTTACTCCCGTCTTTCCGCCATCCTTGGCGCATCCCAATGCGTCAAGACCCGACGACCGCTTTACTAATCACCCTTCTCTACCTTTACGGCCACCTTATCTTATATCTGCTCCCGCCGGTAGACGACAACGCTTCCCTGAACGCGGATTTTCTGGATCTAGCTGGATCCGAGACCAATGTACAGTCTCTTGTGTCAAAATTTTCATTGGCCATCACGTCCATATGAAAGGGGAAAGACCATTAACGCCCAGGTACGTAATCAGAGGTACTACAACAACGATGCGGTCAATTTAATAGAAGAATTGGAGATGTCCTTGTCAGATGCAAGTGATAGATGACGAAATCTTGCGTGGTGTTAGTACAACGTGGAGGTCCTATGTAGATAAGCAGATGTCCATTCCGATAGCAAAGGTCAGAAGGAATATGAATAAATATATCAAGCATCATCAATATGTCAGCTAATGTGACGCGGATCAGGGCATGTAACGGATTGCGTGTCATGAGGGCGTCGTCTCAGCAGGAGCTGGGATAGAGGCAGATGTGGGTGTAGAGGCAGTACCGGGATGAGATTGAGCTGGGCGAATGTGAGCGTACGCAGGTGGGAGCTCGATCGTCTCAGGCTCGCCGACACTCGTTGACCATTCGCTAGGGCCTGCGTCATCGTGCTGAATAACATTAACGGGGCGCAGTGGAGCGAGCGGACCAGATTTGCGCGCCGTCTTTGTCGCGGCAGTGCCTACTGGCGTCTGTGGCGTCTGTGGGTGTGGAGTATCTGCCGTAGTCATGGAGAGTGGACGATCATGCGCGGGGGCGGCCTCCGATGTTCCTCCGATGTTTGGGTCGGGGACGAGGTAGGGCTGAGGTGCATAATAGCGGGGAAGATCTTGGGCGTTGCCATCTTCGTCGTCATGGAGCACATTGAGAGGGCGCGCTCTCGAAATAGAAGAGTAACCCCGCCGTCGGGGGTATAAGAAAGCAATCAAAGCAAGAGCAACAACGGCAACAATCCCACCGGCAACACCACCTATTAAGACGTAAGCTTCCGAGAATTCATAGAACGGAAATACGCACCAGCAATAGCACCGGTTTCGCTTTGGAAGTGAACATCAGCAGAGGAAAATTTTCTGACAAACAGGCCGACTTACGAGGGGTCCCCACGACTTGATGAGCCGCTGGTGCTTGTAGGATAGCTGCCTCCTGCAGGATTACCAGCGGTCGAGGAGGGGGAAGTACTACTCAGACAAGAAGTGTTTGCAGAGTAAGCGACCGTGGATCCAGCAAAGCCGCCGGAACCGATTCCGCGATCATCGCCTCCGACAATAAGAATATTGGTTCCGCCAGGAATGTCGACAGTCCAACTGTAGCCAGTGCCGGGTTGGGTGCCAGTGATATTTGGGCTGACCGTGGATAAAGAGCCTTGGGGGATGTTGAAGGAATCTCCCCCGGGGATGACGCCAATAAAATTGACAGTGCTGTATGCCGTGATATGAAGGAAAGTGTCAGAGACAGAGATAGCTGAGGCCAACTCGAGGGCCGATTGCGGACGAATGGAGAACGCACCCGTTAACTTGGCTTTGATACCAATACAAGACAAGGGATTCACATTGTGTGATACCGCCCGCGGGATTGAAGTAATAGTTCCAGGGGAGTATGATGCCTTCGTTAGAATCATAACAACTCGAGTCGGATGATGGAAGGACTGTAACTGGGGTGCTGGTACCACCAGTGCCAAAACCACTGCTGTCACTGACCTGTGGGCGGTGCGTCAGGCGATAAGCTGAGACGAGAAGGGGGGTGCGGCAGTGATCAAGACAAGATATAGACATACGACTGCTACGAAGGAAGAATTTTCGGGGTAATTGAGATTAAAGCTGAGGGACGTGCTTGTTCCAGTGAATGAAATGTTCTGAATTACGCGAACTTCGACATTATTTGGGAGAGGAGAGGGGCCACTGGGGACGAGGAGGAGACTGTAGGGAGGTTGACCTGAGCCCTGAATGGCAATGGAAACGGTTTGACATTGACGAGGCTGCGAAGTAAACTGCCAGGTGTATGCGCTGGCATGACGAAGGAAAGAGAAGAAGAAAAAGGGTATCGTTAGCCAGGAATGCAGCATCAACATCGACTTCATCAACGTCGGTCTCAGGTCAAAAGGTAAGTTGCCCGGCTTCCATACACTGCTGATATGCGGTGCAGACTACCCTGCACTGCAACCATGTGGTCCCACGTGAATGGGCAACGATGGGCGGCAAGCAATTTCTCTCACGGAAATATATACACACTTCTTCTTCGATGCTGCTATGCCACGCACTCATATCTCCTCACACTCATGCCCGACTTCGTCACTACGATGCCATCTGGTAATGCCCACCAATCCGGACATCAACACCAGCCTGCATCTTTCGTAGTTTTCACTGCCTCTTGGTTGTAACCAAGTTACCAACCTGATTTGTCAACGTTCTCAGGGCTGCTAATAGGGAGACGTTTTTTTTTTTAACTTCATGACTTGGTCAACACTGGTCCTCCGAGTGGCACCGAACATCATGCACATTATTTACTTTCCAACACATCCTAATCCACTGTACGGCCGACACATACAGTACGCTGCGTGTGTGATGTTGCTACCGCTCGGCACGTTCATGTAACCACGATGATTCGTTCGGCCACATCGGTCGATACCTGCTGCACCCACAAATGTTTTTGCGTGTCTCGTTCTGTATACCAACTGTGTCTATGCCTATCGTAACCCATATATTCGTGTCCTGTGACTCCTTGATAAAACCTTAGGCCCTTGTATCCCAAATCCATCATCCTTCTTGCTGTTCTCTAAACTGCCCGGCTGATGGTCCCGCGTAAACACTCCCATGTATATTGCACCCACGCCGATCTGGCCTCACACCTTGTGTGTCCTGTTCGAAACGACTCGCCGTACCTGGTCTCTCCTGCCTCTTCCGTCTACGTCTTGCCCTAGGGACAACTCACTCTCAAACCCGACACGCTACCTTCACCACCTCTAAGACAGCATTGGCTCAGTAGCGTAGATAGCATTGTTGTATAACTGCAAATTTATTACTTCCAGATTTTGCGACAGTTTCAAATTTTCAAATAAACAACGATTCATGTCGGGAAGCGGGGTCAGCACTAGTGGGGTACAGTGTGACCAAACTGGGAGTTCAGAAACAGGCCTCAAACAGGCCTGTGTTCAGTGGTGTTCTTCTCTCTCTGCCCTAACTGTATCAGGAGAGAGCCTGTCAACAATCAACGTATCAACTCCCGTCCATGTGTTTAATCATGTAACCTCAGGCAGGTCAGCTTCGAAGCAACTGAGTATTACAGAACACATCCAGGTCAAGTGTCCATCCTTACTGTAATATGTCAGACAATGTGCACTACCAGACAGTACCGGCAAGTTTCCAAAGCCGCGTCCCTAATCTCCACGACACTCAAGCACCTTGTCCTCTCCCTTGCCGATAGTATGCAAGACTTTAATTGACAAAGTTAACACTTAGTTAGTGGACACACACTTCAATTGGATCCGAGACCAGTGTACTCGAAGTACTGTATTGCGTCAACATTCTCATTGGCCACCATGTCCATAGGAAAGGGGAAAGACCAGTAACGACCAGGTATGTAATCAGAGGTATAATACAAACAGCGATCCACTTGGGTGTTAGAGACATCCATGTGCAAGTGATAGGAAAGTAGATGACGAAAGAAGGGTAAGTAGATGTCCATTCCGATAGTAAGGGTCAAGGGAACATGAATAAATATATCAAGTGTATGTCAACTAATGTGACGCGGATCGGGGCTTGTGGCGGATTGAGTATAATGCGGGTGTCGTGAGGCCGTCTTCTTAGTAGGAGCTGGGATAGAGGCAGTTGTGGGGGTAGAAGCAGTACCGGGAGGACGTTGAGCTGGGAGAATGTCAGCATACACAGGTGGGAGCTCGATCGTCTCAGGCTCGACGACACCCGTTGGCCATTCACTAGGGCCTGCGTCATTGTGTTGAATGATATTGACGGGACGCGGTTGAGCGAGTGGACCGGTTTTGCGCGTGGTATTTGTCACGGCAGACATGCCTACCGGCGTCTGTGGGCTCGGAGTATCCGTTGTAGCCATGGAGATAGGACGATCATATGTGGAGGTAAACTCAGATGTTGATGTTCCTCCGGTGGTCGGATCGGGGACGAGGTAGGGCTCAGGTACATAATAGTGGGGAAGGCCATGGGGATATATATCTTCGTCGTCGTGGAGCACATTGACGGGGCGCTCTCTCGAAACAGAAGAGTAATACCGTCGTCTGGGGTAGAAGAAAGCAATCAAAGCAAGAGCAAGGATGGCGACGAGCCCACCCGCGACACCACCTATGAAGAAAAAAGGAGACCTAAGTTTCCGAGAATTCATAAAGTGGAAATACGCACCAGCAATAGCACCAGTATTGCTTAGAGTGTGAGCATCAGCAGAAGATTTTTTTTCTGACAAACAGACCGACTCACGAGATGTTCCTACTAGTTGATGGGGAGCTGGTGCTTGATGAGGTGCTGGTGCTTATATAGCTGCCTCCTGCAGGACTACCGGGGGTTGAGGAAGGGGAAGTACTACTCAGACATGAACTGTTTGGAAAGGGACCGATCGTGTATCCGACAAAGCCGCCGGAACCGATTCCGCGATCATCGTTTCCGACAAAAATGAGATTGGTTCCGCTAGTGACATCAACAGTCCAATCGAAGCCAATGCCGGGTTGGGTTGGGCCGCTGATACTGGGGTCGACCGTGGACAAAGTGCCTTGGGGAATGTTGAAAGAATCTCCCCCGGGGATGACGCCAATAAAACTGACAGTACTGTATGCCGTGATATGAAGGAAAGTGTCAGAGGACAGAGATAGCTGA
Organism: Lactarius trivialis; assembly: GCA_003315845.1. NCBI lineage: Eukaryota > Fungi > Basidiomycota > Agaricomycetes > Russulales > Russulaceae > Lactarius > Lactarius trivialis. Next base: position 7,113 of record QFDV01004305.1, read on the forward strand.
GGCCAACTAAAGGGCCGACTCCGGACGAGTGGAGAACGCACCCGTTGACTTGAGATGGATACCACCACCACAGAAGCGATTCACATTGTACGAGACCGTTCGTACCGAAGTAAAAATTCCAGGGGAATGAGATGCCTTCGGTAGGATCATAACAACTCGAGTTGGATGAGTGAAGGACTGTAACTGGGGTACTGGTACCACCGGTGCCAAAACCACTGCTGTCACTGACCTGTGGGTGATGCGATGAGCCGAGAAGGGGAGTGTGGCGGTGATGATATAGACATACGACTACTACGAAGGAAGAATTTTCGGGGTAATTGAGATTAAAGCTGAGGGACGTGCTCGTTCCGGTGAATGGAATGTTCTGAGGTAAGCGAACTTCGACTTTATTTGGGAGAGGAGAGGGACCACTGGGGACGAGGAGGAGACTGTAGGGAGGTTGACCTGAGCCCTGAATGGCGATGGAAAGGTTTTGACATTGAAAGGGCTGAGAAGTGAATTGCCAGGTGTATGCGCTAGCATAACGAAGGAAAGAGAAGAAGACTATTCTTAGCCGCATCAACTTGATCATCGTCCCGGTGTTTCAGGCTTCTCACAAGTCGGGCAACGTCACGGAGCCGGTTTTCAAACTCAGCGGCTCGGCGCTCTTCAAGCCCCGACGCACACTTATGCGATCACGTGAGAGGTTTCCGACGATAGAGATTTAGATTGACCATGACTTGACCATCAACCACAACTATCATCCTTATAATACTTATAGTTCACTTCCCAACATTCTATATAATATGACTTCTCTATCCAACAACAGCCCTCCTCGCCCACCCCCAGTCCAGTATACTACTCAACACGGAACTCGTTGGCAAAAGGAAAAGGCAGCCGCCGGTCAAGGCGCTTTCGACTATCCCGAAGATGCAAAGTATGTAGGCCCATGGATTATCGGTGAATGCGTCGGTAAGGGCGCCAGCGGACATGTGAAAATCGCTCGACATCGTCGTACTGGTCAACTTGCAGCTATAAAGATTCTACCTCTCGACTTCGTCTTCGGCTCTCGTACCTCTCTTAATACAAGGCGAGCGAAGGTAGACAAACAACGCCTCGGAATTGACCGCGAGATTATCATGATGAAACTCATGAATCACCCAAATATCATGCGCATTTACGATGTCTATGAAGGCGACAGAGAGCTCTACCTCATACTCGAATATGTCGAAGGCGGCGAACTATTTGACTTTCTCGTAAACAGCGGCAAATTACCTCCTCTAGATGCCCTTGCCTATTTCAAACAAATTATCTATGGCCTTAATTACGCCCACGCCTTTTCCATCATTCATCGCGACCTCAAACCGGAGAATATCCTAATCCACTCACTTAATCCGCCTCTAGTCAAGATTGCCGACTGGGGTATGGCTGCTTTTGCCCCACCCTCCCTTGAACTGGAGACTAGCTGCGGTAGCCCTCACTATGCCAGTCCTGAGATTGTGTACGGCCACAAATACAGCGGGACCGCCACCGACATTTGGTCCTGTGGCGTCATCCTCTTCGCTCTTCTGACGGGACGCCTACCTTTTGACGACAAGAATGTCCGCACCCTCCTTTCTAAGGTCAAGGCCGGAAAGTACGACATGCCTACCTGGGTCGATTCACAAGCCCAGGATCTCATATCTCGCATGCTCACGGTGGACGCTACACAGCGCATATCCGTTAGTAGTAGTATATTTTCCCCGGTCTGATGCGTGGACTCACGACCGTGCTCATAGATCCCCGACATTCTTGTCCATCCCTGGTTCACACAGGATACTCCAGGTATAATCTATGTTCCGGCGCCCACCGTCGCCGAACTCGCCCGTCCTATCCCGTCGACTGTACACATCGATCCGGACGTGTTCGAGTATCTTTGTGTAATCTGGGGTCGCTATGCCGATCCCAACACAATCACTGCCGAGCTGCTCAGCCCAGCAGGTTCTGGCACACTTACTAAGGCGTTCTATTTCCTTCTCCACCAGCACCGCTCCAGCATGCTCGAAGAGCGCGGAATCTTCATGGATATCGACGAGCCCTCTCTCTTGAATGCCCGTGGGGAAAAATTTGTCACACGTTTGTACATGTCCCCGTTGTCCAAGAAGCCACGGCCGCTCAGTGCAGATAGGACCTCTGCGCCAATATCCGGTTTCGCTTTCCCACTGCATACGTCTGATGAGCGCATGTCCACTGCGCCACCCGCCTACCAGCCGACGTGGGCCCAGGGCCCAATGCGACGAGCGCGCCCCGGCTCTCCTGCTGGCCCGCGTGCTCATCGCCCCCGTCCCATCTCATCACCTCCGCCTGCTCATGCACTCTCCCACCCCGGTCTCACAGCACCGAACATGTCACCTTTGAGCAACCCGTCTTCGCCGCCTCACGTACGCACTTTCTATGGAGGACCCCGTGTGCCACCTGCTGCAGCCTATATCCAGCAACCAAATCCATTCGTTTCGTCCGGCCAAGCACATCCACACGAGCACTCGACTGGTTTTATGGTTCCTTTGGGCCCAATTGCCGCCTCACCGCTCTCCGGAACTCTCCCGCCGGTCAGTGCACCACGCATCTCGAATGCTACCTTCCAGCGCACGATTGATGACATCGCGGGCCGTATGAATGTTCTGAACGCTGCCTTCGCGCGCGCACAGATCCAAGCGCGTGCGGATGCTGCCCAGGCACACGCACGGTTCCGCACCCAGCCAATGCTCGGACAGTATCCCGCCCCTGCCGAAGTAGGGGCAGAGAAAGAGTTGGCACATGTGCATGAGGCAATGTCCAGTGGCGACAAGGAGAACGCAAGCATTGAGCAAGGCTCGAGCGGGCGCAGACGGCCCAGCACCAGTCATATTACGGAGGACGGCCAAGTCCTCGGCTTTGGCAAAGCGAACGGCAGTGGCGTGCTTCGCAAGGATATCGGGAACATCGCCGTCCCTCCGGAGGCCGTGACCCGCATAAAGAAAGACCGCAGGAGCAAGCGTAAGTCGCTCACGTTCCGCCCACCCATCCCCATTTACACGTTCCCCCGCAGCGCCGACGTTGGACTTTCACGACTCAACACCTCGCAATACCAACGGAGGTTCGCCCGTCCTTGGCTCGCCGAAATCGCTGCTTGTCCCCCCCGCCGTCGGCGAAGTCAAGGGCTGGTTCTCGAGTCTCTTCCACTGGCGCACACACGCCGTCGTCCTCCGCTCGCGCGACAGCGTCGCTTCAACACGCGCAGAGGCACGCCGCCTGCTCGCGCCGGTCCTCCTCCCCGAGCCACAGCCCGACGGCGCCCTGCGTGCGCGCCTCGAGGATGCGTACGACCCCTCTACGGGCCACATCCTGCAAAAGGCCGTGCGCTTCCGCGTCGAGTTTGCCGTCGGTCGCGGCAGTAGCGCCGGCGGATGTACGATGACGCTCGTGCAGGAGAAAGGCTCCGTTAGCGCGTTTCGCGCCGTGTGTGCGCGGCTGCGTGCGGAGTGGTCGCTTGATGCGCTCGAGCCGCAGACGCCGGGTATGCCGCCCGCTGGCTTTGGTGGGGAGGACATAGACTCGCGCTTGATGAACGTCTGAGCGTCTCTCTTTATTTATTCACTACACTATTATCTACGGACGATTGGCACCACCATCACTATACCAGACTATGCATAGAGCATGATTCCCACATTTGTACACCACTGTATTTTATCTTCCACTGTAGCTTGGAATGGGTTGTACACATACGTATCTCACGCAACACACCCCCGGCCTAAGGTGTCCTAAAGTGTGCATGCAACATAACGATTCACTCGTTCTTAGCAATACAAAGTAGCAAACAAGTAGTACTCGCGTGTAAGTTGTACCGCTACCGAACTAATCAACGAGAGCCAAGAAAGGAGTAAGACATACAGTAAGCGTAAGCGAGATAAACGAGACTTCCACGAGAAAAGGAAAACGACAGATTCACAACACAAGGGAGGAAAAAAAATAAGTAAAAAGAACGGAGGACATGAGGAGTGGTGACTGAGGCCCTTACAAAGCCCCCATTTGGTATATCTTACAAGGAAACCCGACGACGAATGTATAGTCCACCGCGGAATCGAGTCAAGGATAGTCCAGGAGGAAACCAAGCCAAAGTGAGACAGACCCCCCCGCTGCCAGATCAGACAGGGGACGATGCATCATTGGTGCGCCGCTGCAGTCTCTGTAGGAACACGGGCCGCAACGAGCGTGAGTGCGTGGGCGCCGGCTCCTCGGGCGTCACCTCGAGCGCTGCGGCGGCCGCCTGATCAGCGGGGGCGGCCGCCGCCAGGGGATGGTCCATGGTCGACGTCGAGACGCGTTTGCCTTCTTCCATCGTCGGGGGAGCGGTCGTGATCCGCAGCAGAGATGTGTACGCTGTGAAGAGAAAGAGGGGGAGTCAGAAGGAAGCTCGGTACGGATCATAAATGTGAAGAGTGGATGGGATATAGATAGAGACGGGAAGTTTCGGACGGAAAAGAAGTGGAATGGAAACTTACGTTGACGGCAGACGGGACAGAACCAGCCCTTTGCACGGCGCTTGCGCCGTGGGTTGGGAGGGACCGGCGCAATGGGGAGTACATTTGGGGTGGGCTGCGCAGGCGTGGTGGCGTCTGTTGGTGGAGACGATGCTTCCGCCGGAATGACAGGCTCCGCAGGAACTTGAGATGCGTCGACAGCGGGTGCGTCAGCTTCGCCATTCCCTGTTGCAGCTGCTGCCTCTTCCCCGGCAGAGCCTGCAGCTGGAGGCGCGGAATCGTCGACAGTGGGCGCCTCGGCGGTCTCAGCCGCAGTCGTGGTAGGCTCCTCTGCATGCGTGATGGCGCCACCCGCGCCAAATTCGATCATGTTGACGGCGCACTCTTTGCAAGCGACAAGGTGCCGACATGGCAGGAGCACGACCTCGCGTGGCGAGCTGAGACACACGAGGCACTCGGACGACGGTTCGTCCTCGGTAGGAACCGGGACGGTAGGTGGATAGGTATGGGCGATCGGAGCGACATCGGGTGCAGTGGGGTGAACCGAAGAGGAGGTAGAAGAGAGGCCATAGATCTCATGCAAATGGAATGTATGCGAGCCAATCTGTGCACATATGCCAAGTAAACCACATGAGCGTACGAAAGAAAGATGTGCAACTTGCCGTAGCCTCGCGTTTCACGACCTTGACCACCCAGGGCCTATTATCCTCCCCGTCTGTAACCGGTGAGCCAAACCGCATGACATGCAAGTATGTCATTTGACGATTAACAGACGATAATTCTTTCCCGAGTTCGTCGAGAGCGACGAGCCGAATGGCGATGCGGACCCCTTCTTCGGTCACCGCCGTAGCATCATTGTCCACGACTGCGAGGGCGGGACCTGAAACGGAATGATTCTGGGTTCGGCGACGAAAATGCAATGGTGCGAAGCGACGTTTGCGTGCGTTCTCTTGGTTCTCGAGCGCCGCGATGGTCTGGGAGAGAAGCGCAGGGACCTCAGATACCTCAGTCGTGACCACAGTTTTGTCGACTTTGGCCGCATCAGCTACCGGCGCCACATGCTCGAACCGGCCAAGTTCGATCGTTGCGCCATCCTCAACCGTGAGTAGGCGGCCGAAACCACCTTCGGTAACAGATTCGTAAACAGTGATACGATCAGGATTTTGAGAAGAATTTGAATGGTTGGAAACGAGGACTTGGACGGTGATGTTGCATTTTGGAGCATCGCAGTCGTACTCGAATTCGACGGCGTGATTATTATGGGATTCTGCGTTAGCGGTATCTTCAGATGGTTCCTCAGACGGCTGAAGTGTAACCGGGGAGAGTTTGAGAGTGGGTCGTTTTAGATTGACTAAGGCTTGCAACGTAGTCGTAGGTTGAATGGTCTGGAAAAGGTCAGCGTATGCGATTAAGGGGGAGAAAGACGGTGCACCTCTTTGCTGGTCTCTACCCATCGTCTGACCACGTCTGGTGTGAGAACGTCTGAGGGAATACCCTTCTTTGCATCCTCCGACTGTGCCCAGGCTGGTCCATCACTAACAATACCAATATTTGGCCCGAAGAGGGTCTCCTGTCTCTTCTCCGATTGAGGCTCTGTGGAAACTGCCTGGACACCAGTGGTAGAGGGTGGGTTCTCTAGACCGGTAGCGAGGGCAGTTGCTCTTCGTGAGGTGTTTGTTTCGGTCCTAGCGAGGTAAGGGGTAGCCCGAAGTCTCCTGGTTCGGTTCCATGCTGAGTACTGTTGAGAGTCTGGGGCAACATAAACGTTCCTTATCATTCCTGAACTAGAAAAGCAGTTTCAGACCGAACTTACACCAATCCGAGAACGAAGGCATGGCGAGGGAATGGAAATGGAAATGGTGGGGATGGGGAGGAGTAAGTGGATAGGCCTCACCAAGTCAAGGCACGGACTCCTAATAATGCTTTGCCTTGGTCAGCGGGTTTCTTTCGGCGAACAAAGCTGGCCGAACGAGCACTCTTCACGATCAACGGTCAGCAGTATTGGGTGTTCGTGCTAGTCAAGACAAGACACTCAAACCCGATATTTGAGGCCGCTCGGCTGCAGATGTTCCATATGTTTGCATCCGATTTTCGGATAAGAATAGCGCTTGGGAACAGTTATCTCCCGTTCCGTGCTTTTTGATCAACGAGGCTCTCACACCCATCAGCCTGACAAAGTCTCGGCCCTCAAAAATATCATGAAACCATATGACATGGGAATTGTGGATTCATATCATGCACAAGGGTGGGATGAACGAGAGAAATAGTAAAAACACAACACAGTCGACGACTTCAAGCGACCAACACCACAACACCACCCGCAGCCTTAATTTTGGCCCTACGACGGCTTATCAGCAAATTTCAGGTAGGGCAGTGTAGACAACGTACTCTGCTTTCTCAGAGACAAATCGTGCCTTTACGATTATCGGCAACTTGGGAATCCTAAGGACCTTTTTAATTCCATGCCAAACACGACTAACCACAAGCACTTACTGGCCACTGCCCAAGACCTTGCTGTAGCCGTGCTGTAATACATCCACCACCGGCACAATTTGCGACTGCTGTGTGACGCCCTTCTTGTGCTCATCCGGTACAAGCGTCCACAACTTATCCACGTTGATTATCGGGCTCCATTGTGCGTTGCGTGTCAAATGGAAGTGGCGCATACCGACTTTACCGAAGTAGCCCGGATGGTATTTATCAAAATTTGTTCTAAACGCAAAGCACATGAAGTCCTGCGCTCGACATAGTGACGGATAACACATACCGGTGATGGTGCTGACCACCAGCAAGACCACGACCTCCAGGATGCTTCCGGTGCTTTCCTACACGACCATGACCGGCTGAAACATGACCACGATGCTTGCGAGTCTTCGTGAGACGGGTCGGCATTTTCTACGCCCCCCAAAAGTCAGTACTTGACTTGTCACCCGTACACTATAGCGCCAATCCACCGCGGGAATTATCCCACACGACAATCGGATCTCAACGAGTGCGGTGTATAGCACCCATGGAGAGCATTGGGCACATTCTCGAGAGTCAAGGGGGCGATAAACGACGTGCAACTCACCTTGGGGGACGGATGACTTTACCTTATGGACCGCCAAATAGATTTGCTTTCGAAAGTAAATTTAAGCGGAGTTGGAAGTGACCATGGCTCGGCCCGGTGACCAGCGGCGTTTTTATAGTGTTTTTATCCACTCGCCTCTCGCAACTTGTAAGTTCATCCTCCTGTAAATTGTACTATGATGTCGGCCGCAGAGCCAACAATTTATTGTCGATGATATTGCATGATCTTACACTATTTCCTGAACTTTCTGTCTATCCCGCCATCACGCGTCGATATTCAACACCTGACAAACAGTCCCAGAACACTCTTGAGTTGTTGGGTCAATTGCACCTGATTTGGGTGAGTATTCTTTTCAGATTTAGTATCTAATATGATTATACTTCTTACCATATCTGTCAATCCGCCGAGTGCTCTGCACGCTGGTGACAACACAAGTTCTGCTTATGATTTACCATCTTCTTGAAGACACATTTATCTGACGTCCGTTCATTTTGGCAGCTATTCTATGAACGCGCCAGACAGACATGAGCTTTTTGTCCTTGACGAAGGCGAGAAGCCGTGCGTAGCTTCGCGCATGCGACCTGGAGGGATATTCACCCGTAGATCTATCTGTGTAGGGTCGAAGTGACCGAGGACACGAAAATTCCGAATGCCGCGACCGTAAGAATCGTCAAGCAAGATCACACGCTCGGCAACATGATCCGTGGGTGTGTAAATTCACTTTCGCCTTTGCATCGCTCTCACTCACGCACCACTATTCCGCAGCCAACTTCTCGCCATGCCACAGGTCCTCTTCGCTGGCTATAAGGTCCCTCATCCATTACACCCGTATTTCTTGGTCAAGATCCAGACGGACGGCACGATCACACCGACGGCTGCTCTCGAGCAGGCGTGCACAAAGCTAATCGGCACGCTGTCGTCGCTCGAGGCCAAGTTCAAGCGCGAGTTCTCTTTCAAGGATGTCGAAGGCGTCGCTGCAGAAGACCCTTATGGCACTTCAAACGCAGGACCAACATGGGCCTCGGGGCGTGATTACATGGACTTTTAAAGTTTATCACCCATCATGCTACGGGATTTTGCTGTTGGTCCTCACTTGTATTTTACCCACGATGTTGAAAACCTGTACCTTACCAACTTTGTCAGTTTTTTCCGTTTATACAGCGAACGCTATTCGGCGGTGTCACTGAGCCGCATAACGACTTCTTGGTACGCGTGGGTACCAATAGGCCCCCTGAAAACCCCAGGTGAGGTTTGATACGCGTCCACCACAGAGTTTCCTTTTATGGGCATAAGCTTCGATACTGCTCTCGCGGGCGTCCACCACTCATCACGTTCAAAATGGTGTCATCTCGGATACCATTGTCCACCACTCTCAGGGCCTCCCATCGTCTCGGAACAATAGGTTGGATACAATGTCCACCACAAATCCCAAATCCCCGTCAACTTTCATTGTGTACAGTATGTGTGCGTTCACATTTCTTACCTCAGATTCTATCACCCCGATATCCCTCACTTCCACAATCTGTAAACACTACCTCAGACAACTCTCAGACACCACTACCGCATGTAGTCATGTTATAACTTCTCATCTCTGTGAAATACCAGTTGATTTGGATCCTATACCTCAATGAGGACCATGACCTCCATCTGACAACGCTAAAATGCCCGACCCACCGGCGTCCACACACTGCCGAAGACTTGTACTTCTCTCCTAAAGCCTTTTTGTCTCTGAGCACCTCAAGCTCTCTCCTAACACTCTCAGCCTGAGGTGTTATGTCTTCGATGGACCCTGAACTGTGTGCTTTTCCAACCAGTTCCTCGTTGTTCCGACTTTGAACATGGTCGCTGCTGACTCGGATGCACCACAACTCAGATAACTGGAAGGTGCGCTGCACATTTTAGAAAAGTTGTTTAAGAAAAAGGCAGCTGAGATTCTTGCGGTAACCCTATTCGTTTAATGTTATTATG
>QFDV01004309.1:0-16075 GCA_003315845.1 Lactarius trivialis
AGAATCCCAGATTATGAGTCCGAACGCACCCTAACACGGAGAATGGGTTACTTGTCGTTCCATCTAACGTCGTTGCTATGGTGCTACGGAGATTGAGATCTTACGCCACCTTGAGAAGACCTCCGGACAATAAGCGGATCGTTGCAATCTATCCACGTCAATTATTTTTTTTTCAACTCATTTTCCATTTCGGTGAGACAAGTATCATTTCCGATAGCCCATTTGTTTAAAGTACTTTACTAAAAGAGAAAGCTGTCTGGTTTTACGGGGTTGCGCGTCCAGGCCATCTGTGCCCCGCAACGGTCAGCCAAAAACATGGGAGTACGGGAGAGAATGAATTTACCTCGGGTACAGAATACATTCCCTGACGGTGTGCCTCTTCGCCAGCCAGGCCAAGAGTCGCTAGATAGTCACGAGTGATTGTCAGCGCTCAAAAAAAAAAAAAGAGCGAGGACACGGCCATACCTCAACACCAAGCCCGTATCCGCCATGCTCGCACGTCCCATACTTGCGCTGGTCCGTGAACCAATAATAAGGCGCGGGGTCGATCCCCTCGCGCTTGTACCCCTCGAGCAGCTCGTTCATATCTGAAATTCTCATCGAGCCACCGACGATCTCGCCGACGCCCGGCATGAGCAGGTCGCAGCTCTCCGTGAAGGCCGTGACCAGGCCGTCGTCGCCGGGCGCTGCTTGCTGCTTCTTCATGTAGAAGGGCTTGAGCGCGGCGGGGAAGCCGTGCAGGAAGACGGGCGTGCCGATCTCGTCCGTCATCTTTCGCTCCGCTGCCTCTGCGATGTCGTCGCCGATGACGTGCGGCACCATCTTGGGCTTTCCCTCCTCGTCCGTAATCACGTTTCCCTGTGCGTCTTCGGCCTCGTGCTCGATGCCGCGCTCGTTCAGCCACCCGATGGCGTCGACGTAGGCGATGCGCTTGAATGGGCGCGCGGGCGGCGCGAAGGAGGGGTTGAGTTGCTTGATCAGCGCCGCGGTGGACTCGTTCTTCCAGAGCTTGTCCACGGTTTCACATATCTGTTTTTTTTGTCAATACAGGAATGGAACAAGAATTGGGGAACTGGACTGACGACTGCTTCAATGTGGTTCATCAGGTCGTCGAATGTGATAAACGCAAGCTCGGCTTCGAGGTGTGTGTATTCGCTCAGATGCCGACGGGTATGACTTGGCAAAGAGTGAGCACTCATAGCGGGCCCTCTACAGCAGATCTCATCTCACCTGTTCTCTGCTCTGAAACTCTCTTGCACGCAAAACACGTCGCCCAACGAGGGTAGACACGTCTCGAGGTATAGTTGCGAACTTTGCGTCAGGAATGCCGACTGTCCATAATAGTCTAGTTTGAATAGAGTCGCTCCGCCTTCGACCTGCGTCTGCACGAGGCACGGCGTGGTGACTTCGAGGATGTGCTGCTCGGCATAGGTGGCGCGGAACGCTGAGAGCGTCGCCGCGCGGAGCCGGAGCACGTTGCTCGCGTTCTCGCCGCGCAAGACGAGATGCCGAAGATCTGCTTGGAGAGAAGGATCTGATTTCTGTTAGAATGGGTCAGCGACTGGGGCGATCCGGGAAGAAGGCTGTGAGGTGCACCTCGTTGAGTCGGTTGGTGAACGCATCGTCTCCACCAGGGGCTGCGCCGATGGTTCGCCAGAAATCAACGATCAATTCGTGCCCGCCTGGTGCGGTCTTTCCTTCGGGAGTCGGCTGCAGGGTGCCGACCAGCTCGACGGTGGACTCGAGGGTCAATGTCAGCGCTGAATATGTTTGCGCCTACTGGTGTGTGAGTGTTAGCCCGGGCAAAGATATGAAAGATCGCGCACGGGGACTCCAGATAGTACAGCTTGTAGATACCCAGTGCCGTCGCGTTGGACGATGAAGATGATGTCCTTCTGAGAGCGTAGGCGGTGTACCCAGCCAAAGATGCGGACGCGCTTTCCGCGATAGGGCTCGAGGTTCAAGATCTTTGCCTGTGAACCATCACCAAACACGAAGACCCCAAAAGCGCAACTGTGCGTGCCTTTATCGCAGCGGGGAGAGCGACGTCCTCGACCAGCTGGATTTGCTTGCTCTCCTCAAGAACGCGTTCTCGCTTCTCTCGTTCCTCAGCGTGGGCCTCGGCGAGTTCCTCTGCCTTTTTTCGCTTTTTCTCGAGGCCGTCGGCGCCTTTCTTTGCTTTCTTGAGTGCGTTCTGGGTCGGCTTCTCGTACTCGGCGGTTGGAGCCTTACGCACGAGCACATCTGCTTCGTGGCCGTGCGTGAAGAGAGCATGCGCGAGTGTCTGGTACGGAGCTGCCTGAGAGCCAGCTCCTGCGGTGTCTGAGCCAGCTGCTTCGTCTATGTAGATGGAGGTCATGGTAACAGGTTGTTTATCATGACTCGTCTTTGGATCTTATTTTGATCTTATCGTTCCCGCTAGATCCGGCAAACGCCATGATCGATACGGTTGAGACAGGTCAGATCTCAGATCTATTATCAGCCTGGACCGTTACAGTTACAGCTCTCACTTTCGTCAAGGCTGGTTTATCGTGTAATATGTGGTCCACCTGCTGCCACCGCGCACATCTCATTCATTCTTGACCGCCATGCCAGACAAAATCGCTTTCTACAACTCTCTTACCCCCGAACCCCCCACACATCCACTTCCTCCTGAAGAGATCGCGCCGCGTCTCTACTTTGCCGACCTCTTCTCACTCGTCGACCCTGCCGGGCTCCGCGCACGAGGCATCTACAACATCGCCGTTGCCCGAAACTGTGAGGGGTCCTATCCCCGCGACGCGGAATGTGCATATGTGGACGAGCCCACGACGCTCTTCGCTCTCGCAGACGTGCGTCGCTCTGGTCATCCTGTGCTCGTGCACTGCGACGGCACGGGTGAAGGCGTTGACTTTGCGACGGCATTGCTGGTCATGTCCGATCGCTTGTCGGTGGACGAAGCGATACAAAGGATCACGCAGAAATTCCCATATATATCAATCCGTCCGACGTCAAGGAGGCAGTTATGTGGGTTCGAGGAAATGTTGGTGGAAGAGGAGAGGCGGAAAGCACGGTTGCATGAGCATATGGCGTCTACGAGTCAAGAGCTGCGTCAGAATATGCGCGGTTTGCTGTCCAAATACGTCAGGACGCCTCAGTAGTTTTTTTTTGTCCCGCCCAGCTACCAGTAATCCAAACACATCTCGCACCAGACAGTGATGTCAAGCTTCGTATAATGTGTTACCTTAATCAAAGTTGCAGCCGTACACTTCTCTCGCAACATTTTTCCACGATGCTGCATCTACAGCAAACGCCGCAGCATACTCGGCCTCCAGGTGGTGCAGTCGCCGGCCTACGATCACCAGGCTGTGAAGTGGTTCGCCAAACACTTCTGGCGGCTGCTCCCGGAGCTGCGCAAGTGTTCCGCACACAATGCGTTCGTTATCCGGGCCGCCACCAACACGAGAGAGCGCAATCGCGAGCGTCCGTTCTGGCACGAGCACCCCGCCACGCCGCGCGTCCTCGACTTCAGCGAGTTGAGTCACTGCCTGAGGTATGGACATGTACCGCGGTGGCTCGTAATTTTTACGCCCCCTGCTCGTCATTCCTCCATACCGAGGTCGGGCACAACGCGGGAGATGCAAACGCACCGGGCAAGGTTCTCCTCGCTTTGCTCCTTGACTTTGATATCGAGCAAGATAAGCGTGTGCATCCCAAGATCTGCGTTCTCGCGCACGCGATCGTAGAAGCTGTCTGGCCGCCAGGTGTCGGTGAAAAAGACGAGGGAGACGGTCTGGCCAAAGTTGTACAGCTGCAGGCCGCACGCTGCGACCGCGTTCATGATAGACGCGTTATGTATGACTCGCGTCGGTATGCCGAGCGCGCGGGCGCGGAGGAGGATGTCGGTATGAGTAGTTGCACCGAAAGGATCGCCGACGACGAGAAGGGAAACGTCTTGGATGTGAGCATCTCGCAAGATCTCATCACTTTCCGTCTCGACCATGTCACGATCGGCAAGAATAAGGGATTTACCATAGAAATCCTCCTTGAGAGAGGGTGAGCTCGGGGAGGTGTACAAATGGAGATGACGTACCAAGCGCTCCTTTCGAGCGGTGAGAATGCTGGTGTATGCCTCGAGGTAGAGGCGAGATGATGACCTGACAGCCTATTATGAAAAGATCAAGACTGATCCTGAAGTGAGCCTGTACATTGTTCACCTCCAAACCACGGAGAGTAATATCTTTCTCATCGGAAAGGCCGAGACCGATTATGTAGAACATGTTCAAAATGGCGCCTGGTCGCTCGGTCATCTCGGCCCTGTGCTTTCTTTAATTCCCGTCAAGTCACGGTCTCTCTAAAGGTATGACTCTCACACACAATCACCCTCCCATCCTCCCCATAGACATTTTCTACACCATCCTTGAGCATCTCACCGATAGACGCGACCTCTATACAGTTGCGCTCGCCAGTAAAGACTTCAACAAAGCTGCTATCCCACTCTTGTATCGTACACTCGACACGGACACTGGCACGCGCGCTAGACTATGGGATTATCAGCCGGTAAGTTCGCCAGTACCCTGAGATGACTGGGCTATCTTAAATCACCCCTTATGTTAGGTCATTGATGTAATTCACCCGGCATACACCCTCTTACAGAGGCCCGAACTCGCTTGTCATGTACGGCATGTCCGGGAAAGAGGTCGAGTCTTTTTCCTTTCTCGGCTCGAGTGGGCGCTGTTAGTGCATAATTCTGGCACCCGTCTTGTGATTCCTTCCATACCGGGGCCGTTGCTCACCTACCTTTTCCTCGCTAGGTGTCCTGCATGCAAACGACCCATCAATCACAAAAGCTGTCCTTAAGGCGCTCTGCCTTTGCGACAACTTGTACTCTTTCACATGGATTGACGATACGACTCCTTCACCCGCCGCTTTCCTTTCCTTCCTCGACGTCCTTCGTGATCTCCCATTGCGTGCCATCACCCTCCGCACCTACAACGATCTTGGAGAAGATTCGTGGACCCTACTCAACACCTTCACAAACTTACAAAAAGTGGCAATATGGTGCATGAATGGTCCACCACGCGTACTGCAAGGCTGGGCTCCTCTACTCGGGAGCACGCTCACGGAACTGGAACTCGGGGTATGTATTCATTCCGTTCGTGACCGGCCTCCCGGCATATTAATGAAGGACTCAATATGTAGCGTTGCGCCGGTGTGCCTGCAACCATATTAATCGCCGTACTCTCACAGCTTCCACAACTGCGTGACCTGCGACTAAAAGGCGCGCCTAGCAGTGCCATCCCAGATATCCTGACCTCGTTACCTGCCCTCATCGCGCTCGACACTGAGTATCTCCGACCAGGATTGGTCCGCCCCCTAGGCCGCGATGCGCCGCTACCATTCTTAGAACGACTGACCGTACGCACATCCTCCGTCGACCTGCAAGGTCCTGTGCAGCTCTGGGCATGGCTACGCACGCTCACACCGCAACCATCACTCGAGTCTTTCACATTGTGTGCGTTCTCGACGGCAGGCGCAATGAGCATTCCTCGGGGATTTCTACTCTCCCTCGCTCGTAGACACGCGGACACACTTCGCCGGATATTATTCAACATGACGCAGCTCACCCTGGAAGACGTCCAGTGCGTCTGCGAACTCTTTCCGCAGCTCGAGGAGCTCTCCTGTGCCGTCGCAAGCCGTGATGCCGTACGTTTGTTCTCCCAACTTTTTAGTCAAACACTTAAAGCTTAGACAAAAAATCGTTCCGTAGGAGTCTATTGGGCGTGCAATCGAGAGGGCACATAACCTCCGTTCACTCAAGTTGCACGTATCCTGGATCCCTACTTCGCATGACGCGGAGAACGAATTCCCAGGGGATGCACTTCACTCCCCTAACTCTCCTGTTGCGCGCTTTGGATTGGCGGATGCTCAAGCGATAATGCGCCGACCGGGTTCGCACTTACGTACGGTGTTAATAGGCTCGCATATGTTCCAGGGATCGTGGGTCCGGAAGCGAAATTCTGATGGGACGGAATTGTTATATTTTGAGGTGGTGGAAGAGAATCTATCGGAAGAGGGTCCTCGTAGAAAGGGAACAACAGGCGGTTTAGGACGACACTCTTTCGATTTCCTTTGATGTAAAATATATATCGACCGTGTTTTTTGATTAGTTGTACACTAACCTGCTCTCACTCACAAATCGCAACCGCCGATCGATCCTCATGGCCCTTTGTTCGGTTGGCCGACTGCCAGCTACTCTCCAACTCGCCACGATGGTACGATTATGTCGGTGATAAAAGATGTACCTCTACAGACGAAGACGAAAACACTAAGAACCACAGAGTTATATGCCGCGCGCGCGTGCACGGCCACGCGGTGGCCCACCGCGTGCACCCCCGCGACCTGAAACGGACGAATGTGTACCTCAGCAGCCGGGAGAAAACAGAGGGAAAAGAAGACAGACCTCGCTGTGGCGCTCCGCTGCGACCTGCAAGAGAGAAAGTGCAATGAGCGCAGGGGGTGGAGTACGTGGAGTGCACGTACCTCGGCCGACGCCACCAGCATGTGTGCCGCCTCGCGCGCTTTTCCCTGCTTCTCGCGCGCGTGTCTGTTCCTCCTTGACCACGTCCAGGAGCATATCCGGAACACGCAGGTACTTTATCTGCATCCCGAATCAGAAAGTCGGGATGGAGATTCCAGCGGGACGCACAGTGCTGCCTCGGATGTAGCATTCTTTGACCTTCCAAAAGCGATCGCCGTCTGCGTTCGTCTGGTATACCTCGCGGAGCGTGATGTTCATAAAGTTATCGCAGTTGACGAGATGTCCGTTGAACGTCTCCCCATTTTTGAGCTCGACCAACTTGTCAAAAAAAGTCAACGAGGTTGCCAGAAGCAAGCAGCAAATATAAGCGGACCATAGGCTTGTTTTGTGCGGCGTTGAGAAGGGATAACGGTAACTATGAGAAACCGTAAGTCTCTTGGAAGACTCGAGGGGCTGGTGTGAATGTAATACCATCTTGATGGGGGTAACGGTTGGTTGCAGAATCTACGTTGGTTGACCAGCAGGAGAGCACACAACCCTAACCCCATCAATGTCATGCCTGCTCTAAGCGAGTCTCGCACACGCCGCCGCTGCCAAGCTGGTAACAACAGCGATTGCTCTTCGGGGCTGTGAGCAGACGATGCAATACAATATGGGTTTGGTAAGATGCTGAAATATCGCGAACGCCACTACATGGCAGTTTATTGAAACGATCATCCTAATGGGCAAACTAATGGGCAAACCTGGGCCAAGGTATAGCATAGGGAGTGATTTTATATATCGGGGAAATCATATCGGGGGAATCAGAGAGATATTCAAGGAATCGCAGCCCACGATCTCCGGCTGCGCGGTACGGGAAGGAGAGATACAGCTCTCTACATATCGACTCTGGAGCTTCCTTCGACTCCGATGCTCATCTGCTTTCCACGAGATGGCGTATACAAGCAATGCAGAGCTCACCTGAGGCCAGTAAGTTGAATCCGTTGACCGCCAAGAGCCGTCAAGGGTTGATATAGATAAACATGAGGGATGATAGGGCCTGTACATCAGAGGCTCTAGAAAAGCATTCTCCAGGTAGGGTTCCCATGCCAGAAAATCTGCCATAGAACTTGCTCAGTGACTACTTGCACTTGTGTCGCCCTCATGATGCGAAGCGGAATACACCGAATACTTTTAGGTTTGAAAACTTTCATATGCTTGTGGACAGCACGAAGAGGATGACGATTAGCGTATATGCGAGAGCAGTAATGGGACCGAGGCGTGCCCTGGCCGTGTTTAAATTAAATCGTCCGATCGCGAATTAGAAGGCCCGGTATTGCGCACGCGAGATCACACCGCTCTCGCACGCTGGTATCTCAACAAAACAAGGAGCAATCGCCGTGCCAAGCCTTTAAAAGAACTCTCGGAATTTTACGACGTTGACCGCAAAGCCCAGATTGTGTTGTAGACCTGGCCCACGAGGCACCGATTAAGATAGGAATAGGCGGACCGGAAGTGAACGTTCAGCGTTCAATCAATCTTAGACAGGAGGGCTATCGGAAGCCTCAGCTCAGACAGAGTATAATAACGATACAGCCCCTAGCACGTTCCGGAGATATTCCAAAGAAATACGAAGTCAAGGCTGGAACGAACGGCGCTATAGGTTTATTGAAATCACGTTTGGCCTGATAGTCGGAAAGTAGCGCCAGCTTCAAGTTGGCGCAGAGAAAGGCTGGCAGAGAGTAAGAAGGATAAGTGCGATTGCTCGCTCATACTCAGATTCGAGTTATGGAATGTCTGTCGACGTATGTCTAGGACTGGGCCGGATCGATTCTGTACCAGCGAGAAAATTGGATGAAGAATGAATATTAATGAATCTTCATCAGGCTCATCAAGTGAGCGCTAGTGAGCCTTCAAAAAACAAAAACCGTGAGGCTGTGTTTATCACTAAATAGGCCAAAGTCTGATCTCAAATTCCCAATCACGTTACATCATCGATTTGTCTCCACTGGAAGGCTCAGGTTATAATTCTTTCTCCTTTCCTTGTTACTACTCGCTCAACCCATCCATCTCAGTCACCTTCCCAGATGTCCTTCTCTAGATCTGTTTTATGGTTCTTGTTAACAATTTTGGTTCTGTGTCTACCTGGAAATGGCGTCCACGCATTTGGCGCTGGTAATATCCCTTCGTGCGTGTCATTGTGCTCTATGCGTCCTGTGTAGTACTCAGGAGTTCTGCGCCTCAGATTTGCGTATATGGAGGGTCGTGCTTTTCGCCACGGAGATATAGTGCGTGATCATCTTTAATGCGAGTGGTGGTTCCCTTCATTGTGACCCTAATACAGGAAGATACATTGTCCGATCTGGCAAAGAAGACAGGTGGATTTGCTATCGGTGCTCTCATTGGAAAGGGCGGATCGAAATTCCGTGGGTTGGACATCAAACGTGTATACTTTGGGTGTGGTATTGTCTTTGTGTTGCGTTAGGAGACTGATCCCCATTTGTATAGAAATTGGCTCCGGGATTACAGTCAGGTTTGTATGGTTATGTACTGGCGCTATTTTCTATTGACACATGGAATGCAAGGCTGTGGATATAACAGGTTTACAGAAGCTTCCTCTTCAGGTAAGCGCCAACCATCCTTGAGAATACTCTCGGCCGATCATGCATCATTTCAGACGATCGTCAATTTGTGCATGGCGCTTGGGTTTCTAGTGCGTCGGTTGCAGTATAGCACATACCTCTGTATTGATTTTTTTCGTAGGCGCACGGATACGCGACGAATGAGTTCGAGGTGACTGTGGAAAGACTTGGTGTTTATCTCCCCGTATGACCTTTTTGAATCATACCCCCTGAGAGATCACTCATTCTTCGTTTCTTTAGACGGAACACATAGATAACCCTAAGGGCTACGGTAATGGTCTAGATCCGCGCAAAATCGATCCAAGACTACGTGGACCGGTTGATGTACGTGCATGAGCACTTTTCCAGGTTTCCCGAATCATCTCATTCTGCTTGTCACAGCCTAGAGAACTGGAGGTGGACCCTCGCACGGGCATGAAAAATTATATTGCCAATGGTAATGACAGTAGCCCTCAATTAAATTATGTACTGACCAGTAGCTATGCAGAGGTTGGACCATGGGATACTTCAAAAGCCCTCGTACGTCGTACTCTTGAGCGTTGCATACATGTAGGCCGGCAGCATCGTGCCGAGGGGAAGAAGCAGGACGAATATGAAGCTTATCGTCTTCTTGGGCAAGCCGTACGTACTAGAGACTCAGTACAGTATGCGTCTGGCTCATGGATGCATATTTTCGATTCCAGATGCACACCCTCGAGGATTTCAGTGCACACTCGAACTTTTGCGAGCTCGCTCTTGTCGCGCAGGGTCACGCTAACGTATTCGTACACGTTGGCGACTATGTGCGCATACAATCCCCCAACGGTAGATGGGTCGCACCTTTGGTCACAGGCACTTTCGGGTCCAGCGATTTTCTGCACAGTCTTCTTGGCGGTGAGTCCTCAATCCATGCCGAAAATATGTCCTGACGCAACAATCAGAGGCCACCGATCACATCGTATGTGCTGCATATTTTACTCTCGGGGCTCTTGATTGACGAATCATCCAGAGCGAGGCTTCTGTTTCTGACCTTAACAAAGCTTTAAGTTCGGCACGAGAACGCTCAGTGTCTGTAGGGCGGTCACCCACTGATGGTCTTCGGGATCTACTATTCAAATTGCCTGGAGGGTCGGGCACCGAGATGACTCGCGATATGGAAGGAATAGAGCGTATTCGTGATGCTCCCGCTCAAGGTGGCAAACCTCCGGATCAAATGAGTCCCCAAGAACTGCATGCCGTGCTTTGGCAGGTATTGAGCTTCAGGGATTCAGGTGTGTTCGTTGTGTCTGTCACCAGATATAATCTCTGATTGTACTTCCAACGTCAGTGGCAAAGAAGATCGAGAAAACAATCGGTAGGATAGGCGTCTTGGTTTGTATCGAGCCAGACAAACTAACCGCATCTGTGTCCCAGAAAGAATACCAGGACTCGAGTCATTGGTCGAGAAGATTTCTGAATCCATATCAGGTGAGTGGGAGAGGCCTTAAGGTTATGTCAACGTTGACTGTCTTCAAGTTCTCGTTTTTACTACACTCGAGGTTAGTGTCAAGTATTTTTTTGGCGTAATAGTGTTCTTCCTCATTTCACTTAGCCTTACCTGAAACCTCTCATGTCAACGGCGACCACTCAATTGATGGCAGCTTCAAGCGAAGTCATCAATACCAATGACCAGTACGAGGTTAGTGAGTTTCCGAGCATACAGTAACTTCATTAACACATTCGTTGCCGTAGGTCTTCAATGATCAACAAGCGGTGAGTCATGCCTCCACTCCAATGGAACACAGCATAACTCGTACTGGGTAGTCGGACCCGACCCATTCGTTCTTGAGTAAAGATCACTTCGTGCGTTCGCGACGACATATGAGAGTTCGCGCCAAGCTGACTGCGTTTAGAATTTAATTCTTAATGAACCAGCGGGAAACCTAGCCAGAATAATCGTGGTATGTTCGCTCTCCACAATGTGTAGCCACTCGGTTTATTTTGTGCCCAGAGACACACGGTGACGGCGGTCGTCAAGGCATGGGATGACAATTCTGTGAACGTGAAGTCAGTGACAGATGACATATTGCAATGCCTGTTCGTACATTGCTTGGGTCCAATTTAGGATGTCTTGCTTACCAATTGCAGATTTCATCCTGACTTTCAAAGCCATACCTCTCAGATTCAGCGCGAGATGCTGGCTTCTGTCAAAAACTGGTTACAATCTCTCGGGCACAAGCAAAGCGCGGTTCTCGCGCGTTTATCTAAGGAAGCCGTGCGCAATCACCAAAACGTACGTCTAGGTGGCGAAGGTGCCTCTGTGAGTCATGCTGCCGCTGGCAGTGGAGGAGGATTTCCCGGTCAAGGGAACGTCTCCAACCTCCTCCACGGCGTTCCAGGAATGGCGCAGGCTCAAGGGTTGTATAACCAGTTCAGTGGCGGGGCTGGTGCAGGACGTGATGGATTTGGCACGACCATGGGTACTGTGCCAACGCCTGTAACAGCCGCACCTCCGGCCCCACTCTCGCCAAGACCCGGTGGGGGACAAGCGGCTAGCTTCTTTGGGAACAGTCCCGCACCCCTTGTGTCCCAGTCGTACATGCCTCCACCAGCATATCCTGGTGGACCAGTGGGCTCACCACCACTGCCACAGCCGTCATCTCCGCGTCCAGCGCAACCGTCGAGTCAATATCATGGGCACGGGCACGGATATCCTTCCCCTCAGCCTGGCTTCCCGGGCGGTGGGCCGGCTCAGCCACCTTACTTACCTTCAGCCTCAGGCTTCCCCGATTCTGGATCGCAACCTCCGTACATGGGTGGCCCTCCGCCTATCCCTCCGCAGGAACCGTCGTATGGGGGATCATCCTACGCCGGACAGTCGTTGTATCCAGGTCAACAGGGAACTGGATATTTGGGCATGCCTGACTCTGGCGGCAGTTACACTCCTTCATACGATGCGCCCCCCAACCCGCCATCAAGCTTTCCCGGAACAGCGCCTGGCTTCCCCCAGAGCGGTCCTGGCTTCCCGGACGCACAATCCGGTTCCAATTATGGATCAGCGGGGTACGGAGGATATGGACAAGGCCCATCATACTAATCGGAACATTGAATGTTGGGGCGTTCCTTTATGATGAACTGTGTGGGGCTAGTGGCGTTGAACTGTTAATTGTCTGAGATAGTGTATGATCGGAAGAACTTGATTTTATTGTATCCGAGCGCGAAAATAATACAGAGAAACAAAAGCCCAGGAATCGACGGGCAATGGGTAGGGTAAGAAGTTGATGATACATAGAAATGAACTATTCTCTCTCAATGATACGCATAAGACCTGGGATGTTTGTGACATGACTCAGTGCAATCGGCTTGCGAGGATCCACCGTCATATGCAAGCACTGTGCGGGGCATGCCGAGTAGGAAAGCTATTTGACCAAACCCTCTCAAAAGTTTCTGCAGATACGGACGAAATAGCTGAGTCACGCACCTGAACGCTATACTCTCCACTCTTGGTCTGCCGGACGGTATACTGCCACCTATGTGTATAAAATTGGCCTCGTGCAGCGGATCGATCCACGGGACGGAGTAAGAGCGAAACACACGTACTCCTCATCAACAAGGGCTGTGACGTGTCGATTTGCCTGCTGGGCACGTTCGAGCAGCTCATTGCGCGCGAAGCGCAGTAGAAGCTCCGCATTGACCCCATCCACGCACACGAGAGTCCGGCTGTATGTGAGCGACTGGGAGGCCTTGTGCAACTGTGTCCGGCTGAGGGCGGCGTGCGTGCGCGGTGCGCCGGAAGTGCACGAGAGGCTCATCAGGTCTGATCGTGGAGAGCGTAGTCGGACGAGGAACGGCATTGCACGGAATATGCTGCGCGGGGAGCGTTGGGACTGTTTCTTTTGTGTTATTTGGGTGCAAAAAAAGTCAGTTGTTGGAATTCGACGTGGGGAAGGGAGAGGCGTACTGAGCTTCCTGGAGGTGACGATGGGGTATGGCTTGGAGTCGTCGAGAAAGAAGAGGGAGGGGTGGAGGATAAGGTGCGGACAATTTGTACTGGAGAGGTCTGGGTGGGAGCGGGAATCGCGAGGGGAACATGAGTTCCGAGGGAGGTATGAATTCCGAGGGGAGTATCTTCGAGCTTCACTTTGGAGGAAGAAGCCGCATGGCCCGCCGCTGCAGATTGATGATGCGCTGGACGTCTCGGTCCGCGATCATTGTTGTTGCGATGCTGCGAGGGCCGATGACTTAACTGGGGCACGCTAAGATACTGAGTAGAAGTTGACATGACACAAGTGACAGAGTTATGTGGCCTTCGACGTGGGCTTTATACGCTGAGACTCACGCCTGATGTGAGGTGTGGAGAAGGCATGGCGTGTATTGGGGTGTCTATCGATCCCAGGGGGAGTTAAGGTCGGTCAACCTCCCAAACTTGGGGCGTTTCCGATCACACAGCATTTGGTAAATTCCCATAGAGGTACAACAGTGCACAGCCATCCTTCCGATAAGGGGGCTGTCCTGAGGGAACGTAACAACAGGTGATACTAGCATTCGACACGTTGCCATGTTGAGGCAGTTTTGGGCACCACCCCCTCTCATGGTTGAATCCCCGTCCACTCCTCAAATTCGACTGCCCTTGTTTTGGCCACCTTTGTTTCCTTCAGGGGAGCCGCGATGGCGCAGGCGTCTGTCTTTTCTACGCCTATCATCCCCTCTTGGTCTGTACATGGTTAAGATTAGGGTTAGGAAGACACAGCGCCGCAGCTGAGGAAACTCACAATCTCCCGCCAGTATGGCGGGCGCAACGGGCCGGCTGCCATATGTGACGTACCGCGTGGACACCCCTTTCGCGACAAGTGGTTGGTTTAGCAGCTCTTTGAGCTTAGCCTTGAGCTGGACTAATTTCGAGTCGCGAGCCTTACTTGTACGGTTTGCACCACCGTTGCTGATTTAACTCGATTTGGTGAAAGGGAAACTCGAGAGAATTAAACGTGGTGCGCACTCGGACAAGTAATCGGAATCAAGTTCTATATCCAGCGCGTCTGCTGTCGCACGCATCCATTTCTTCTCATGGGTTGCCTTACTCGCGCGGTGTTGCACGGTATCGATCTCTTTGGCAATCCGTAGGCGCCGTTTGAGCTTGTCCAAAAAGTGATGTTCGACATTCATCTCCCCGACGTCCGTGAGCTCTATATGCCCGTCAGCACAGACTAAGGCGGTGTGAGATGATACGCACGGCGGCCGAGACTCCCGAACAATGCACGCGCGACTCGTCGCTCGTCCGGTGCGCATATCAATAAGCTAAAGCCGCGCCGCTGCGCTCGCGCTGTACGCCCATTACGGTGGATGTAGGCGTCCACGGTCCGAGGAATCTGGTAATGAACGACATGGGATACCGATGGGATGTCGAGTCCACGAGCAGCAATGTCCGTCGCGAGCAGGATAGAGTGCTCATGTGACTT
Source organism: Lactarius trivialis (assembly GCA_003315845.1). NCBI lineage: Eukaryota > Fungi > Basidiomycota > Agaricomycetes > Russulales > Russulaceae > Lactarius > Lactarius trivialis. The sequence goes on from QFDV01004309.1 coordinate 14,556, forward strand.
GAAGCTACGATAATGAATTTTATTGGATCCCTGGCAACGTCTGAGCGAGCACGCACCGATCGAGATTCTTAAGGCGCTGACGCTGCTCGAGTTGCGAGTGAAGCGGGTAAGTAGGCAAACCGAGTAGCTCAAGAAGAGGTGTCAGTCTGCGAATTCCGTCTATTGATGATAGAAACACGAGCGTGCGCCCAGGGTGTCGCAGAAGGAAATAGTAAAGATGGACATCCTATGCAGGGTGACTCGATGATATAATGCACCCCACTGATTACACGAACCTTGTCGGCGGCAAGGCACTCAATCCTGCTTTCCTTCAACGTCGAGACCACGCCGCCCTCAGGGCTAATGTCGACGATTTCGGGTTCAGAGTCGCGAAAGTCGAGTCGCAAGAGCAGGTCATCAAGAGTAGAGGCTGGACCGTTGTTCTTTTTGACCCCTCTGGGCTGCCAACGCTTTTTTAAGTTCTGCTGGAGCCCCTTGCTGAGTGTGGCAGAGAACACGAAGGTCTGCATAGCTTCATTTGATGATGAAGCGGGTTGGTGCTCAGAATGGAACTCAGGATCCGTGACGACTTCGCTTGAGGATTCCACGAATTAGAACAGTGACGAACGACGACGAGACAAGGAAGTAATACCTGAGTTGCCTTCGTGTTAGTCGTAAGATGCTGTCCAACTGGGCAAAGTGACCCGCTTCGATCATCCTGTCTGCTTCGTCTAACACCAGGTACCGGAGGTTCTTTACATCTTCCGCGAGTTCGTCGTCCTAGTCACGCTTATTGAGCCTGCAATCCAAGAACTCGGTGGTGGCTTGCCTCCTCGAGTATATCCCATAATCGCCCAGGAGTGGCGACAAGGACGTCAACACCTCGTTCCAGTACCCGCCTCTGTTTTTGCGTTGACATCCCGCCAACAATCGCAGCGACGCTCACAAGCGGTGGTGAGCGCGGCATGGATGGTCCCCCCTCTCTCCCTTTGTTGGAAGTAGTCTTGCGCTTCTGCGTCTGGGGTTCCCCATCGACAGTCGTAGTTACGTCGTGGTGGTTCAAACAAGCGTTTAGATGGGCGGAAACTTGAAGGGCGAGTTCGCGTGTAGGTGCGAGAATCAAGGCGCGTAAGGGACGACGTGATTTTGCTGGAGGTGGTGAGCTCGTAGCGCTAGTCAGAAGTTCGTGGAGAATAGGTAGGCCATAAGCAAGAGTTTTCCCGGAGCCCTAAACGTCGAAGTAAGTGCAGCATGGGGACCTAAGAACCAAGGAACGGACGGTCTCGGCGACGCCAATGACATCGCGTCCACTGAGTGCCTTCGGTATGGTTAGGGACTGGATCGGAGTCGGGTTTACAAACTTCTGTGTGTAAAGGGTCGCATACAGTTGTGGGTGGAGTGAGAAGGAGTGCCATTCTGGTAGTAAATTGTTCGCTGGGACAAATCGCGCATTGAGATTGAATGTCTGACAGACGTTCAAACCTGCGGTAGGACCTACAATCAAACGCCGTGACAGTCCTGGACTCGGTCTGGGTGACCTC
>QFDV01004309.1:16874-27608 GCA_003315845.1 Lactarius trivialis
GGAGGAACCTGTCCCGGTCATCGACTGCGGAGAGTCTGGGCCTGCTCGCTGTGGGAAATGCGGGGGATATGTGAACCCGTGGTGCACCTGGACTGCCGGTGGAGCCAAGTGGAAATGCAATCTATGCGCACACGAGACACTCGGTGAGTCACCCACGGACTTGACACCGATGCTAGACTGATCACGTTAGTATGCTGTAAGTTGCATCGGACTACTTTTCCGCTTTGGACGCCAACTTCAATCGTCTTGACTATTCCGAGCGCCCAGAACTGCAAAAGGGCACCGTCGACTTTGTTGTTTCCCAATCATCCGATTATTGGGCTTCCAATCCCCCTCCTCATCTTACCTTGACGTCCTTTACTGATCCCCCTCAGAGCGATGTGGCGCGAATACCTCAACCTATTCGATACATATTCGCGTTGGATGTCTCCCACACATCCATTCTTTCCGGCTTTCTCACCTCAGCATGTGTTGCCCTGAGGACTCTTTTCTATGGCCGTTTCTCAGAGGATGGCTCCGAGATAGTCAAAGAAAGCCTACCACAAGGGTGTAGCATTGCGTTGGTTACCTTTGACGATGCTGTCCATCTTTATGGTCTCTCCGTATGCACCGTGTTTCAGCTATGGCTACCCAAGGATTGACCTTTCCCTGCAGCCTAATCAAACCACACCACAACAGCTTGTTATCTCGGATGTCAATGAACCCTTCCTTCCATTACCTCCCTCCTCCCTGTTCGTGGATCCTCATCAGTCTCGGTGCGCCTACTCTTTCTACCGCTTTGAAATTAAGCTCAGTACTATCTCGCCCTAGGGCAGTGATTGAACGTTTCTTTGACATCCTCCAGCAGCGCCAAACGACCCTACCTCCCAGTTCCGCTTCCCCGTCTTGTTTGGGCTCTGCTCTCCGCACTTGTCTCGCGGCTTTGGTATGTGCCTAGTCACCAACTGGCTCTAACTGACCCTAGACGCGTCTGTGTCACCAAGGTGTATACTGGCGGCCATGTAGTGTCATTCGTCTGCACTCTTCCGACTCTGGGTCCGGGCGGTTTGGTTCCGCTAGAACATGGCGATGAAACAGTGGACGATAAGAAGTCCTTCCTGCCTCGTGATGTTGAATGGAACAATTTGGGCGAGGCGTGTGCAGACGCAGGCGTGGGTGTCACCATGTTTATGGCCCCGGCGAAGTCATTAGACATTGCATCCATAGGTATGCGTCTTAAACTTCCGGGGAACCGTTTCTGAATCCGATTGCTATGAGCTCAGGTGTAGTATCATCACTGTCTGGCGGTGATATTTTCTACCATTGGGACTTCAAACCTTTGCGCGACGGCCCGATTATGGAATCACAGTTACGCAGAATTGTTACGCGCACGACAGGTTACAACTGTACCCTCCGAGTTCGTGCTTCGAGCGGTTGGGTCTTTGTTACCTTCTCTCGATATCCGTACTGATTTGAAGCGTGCTTGCAGGCCTCCGGGCTGATAGGCTAACGGGTAAATTCTACCTGCCCAATCCTACCACCCCAACCTTTGGGAACCTCGATGCAGATCAAGCCGTCTCCGTGTCCTTCACACATTCGGCAACATTATCACTGCAAGAATATGCATCTATCCAGTGTGCGGTACTGCACACCACTACCAACGGCCAACGTCGGGTTCGCGTGATCAATCTAGCTTTGCAAGTTGCCGAGCTCGCTGGCGATGTATTCCGGTTTGCAGATATGGACGTTGTGGTAGCACACTTGATGCGCCAATGTAAGTCGACTTGACAACCGATGCCTGGAGATTTTAACTGACATTTGTTAGCTATCACCCGGATGCCGACCCTAAAACTATCCGTGATTCGGGAAGAGTTGACCGAGCAGTGCTCCTCAATCTTGTATTCGTATCGACGGAATTGCGCGGCTGGAACCGTATCGACCCAGGTGTGCCCCCGTGTTGACTTGTTGCCGTGGCGTTGCTGTTTAACCTCTCCATTGCGTAGTTGGTCATCCCAGAAGCGTTCCGTAGTCTTCCCGTCTACACATTGTCCATTCTCAAGAGCAAGCCGCTGAAAGGTTGTATCTTAGAATCTTGCCGTGGTCGAAATTCTGATTTGTCGCCTTCGACCCAGCGAAGTACATAGACCCCGATGTCCGCAACTACTACAGCCATCGATTGCTCGGGGCGGGTGTGCGCAGCACTATGCACAGTTTATACCCGCGACTGCTGGCCGTTCACGATCTGGACGACAGCATCGCGCTTCCCCACTCGGAGACGCGCGTCGTTGAGATGCCATCGCTGATGCGCAGCAGCCATATGTTCATGCAGGGGAACGGTATCTATCTGATAGGTCGGTTGGTGCTATTTGTGAAACTGTGTTCTGGCTTAACTGATTCGGTAATAACCACCGGCAGATAACGAGGAGCTGCAGGTGCTATGGGTGGGGCAGAGTGCATCCCCGCAACTCCTTCTCGACCTGTTTGGAGTCGATGACATTTTTAAAGTGGATATCCGCGTGGTGCGTCACACCAACTGAACGTCGTCGTCGTCTCATTAACTTCGGTACAGACGGAGCTTCCAGTGTTGGATACCCGTCTCTCCAAGCAGGTTCACAATATACTCGCACAGCGATGCAAGGAGAATGGCGGCCGCGTGACAAAACTCTTGATCGCGCGACAGAACTTCGATGCAGCCGAAATCGAGTTTGCGGATATGCTCATGGAGGATCACAATAATGCTGCGTTGGCTTATCCAGATTGTACGTCATCGGCGGCGCCTTTACTTGAGACGATACTAATACGCATCCTCGTTATGCAGATTTGTCTCTAGTTCACAAGCAGATCATCGCTGCTGTGAGTGAGTCTCGTCGTCTATTGACGCTTACCAAATTGTTGCCCCTGTCTAGATGCAGAGTGGTTCCACATTGTCCCATGGAGCTACCATACGAGCGCCTTGGTAAAGGCTTCCATTCAACAACTTTGGAGCATTGTTGGCTGGTATTTGGCACAGCACACAGCCACAACGTCTTTCTTGCTACTGCGGACTGTTTAGAGGTATATAGCAACAATTGCAATTGGTTCGAAAAATCAAGGGAGAGTGGGGCGAATTTTTGCATGAGAATGGATCAAAATACATCAGATGACACTATGTAAATTCGTGAATGAACAAACAACATCAATTACCAAGGAATGTGTAGGCGGTATCATAGGGATACGAGGCTGGATATAGCATAAGAGAGGTGCAAAGAGTGCTTTAAGAATTAGTTAGGTTGAGATTGGTTATGCACTTCCATGGCCGAGGTGGCGGTAGACGTCTTGACTGACCGCCGAGAGCCGAAACGAAGTTTGCCCGAGAAAAAACCGCCATCATGTGAAGTTGTGCTGCCTGAGCGAGAGCGGAAAGACCAGGCCGGCGATGACGGCCGTGGTGGATCGGGGTGTGCATCTAAATGTCCGTCTCGCGTGCGGGGGCGTCCTGAGGGGGGATCGTCTCTGTGAGGATGGTGGTGGTGGTGGGTGTGGTGTTCGTGAACTCCGCCGACTGTGTGTAATCCGTCGCAGCAAGCCCGCACATTTTCCAATCCTTCGAATCCGTTATCTGACAAGGTCTCATCGTGGAGCTCAAAATCCACATCTTGCTCCTCTCCAAAACCACTCTGCTCAGAAGACTTCGTGGGACTGTACGGCCCTTCTGGGCCTGGGTATCGCAGATATTCTGCAGCTGGTGTACCCGAACGCTTGCCAATGGAGCCGCCAATTGAGAGCTGTGACGTACTTCGCTGGCCACGGGAGGCAGCACCCCAAGTGTCGCCACTGGTATGAAGACTGCGACCGCTTCTAAAGCTTCGGGGACTGGCCAATAGCTGGGGATTGTGATGTTCATGGTGATTATCCTCCGCAGGGAGTCCAGCGTGTCCGGTCAGGGGGCCGAATGTCGAGGGACCTGCCCCTTGCATTGAGCCGTTGGGTCCATTTGGAATTGGCATGCCACCCGGCCTCGTGAGCAAGTATTGTAGGGCCTGTAAACAACCACTTCGATTAGAGGAACATCGGGCACAAAAGATTAAGAGCCGTACATTGAGCCATATGTCGTGCCTCTCCTTGGTCGGTGCGGTAAACTTCATCTCCCTAAATGGTGTCGAAACAACAACACTGTACTGGTGGAGGCCAGGAGGGAGGGGGTTAGGATCGAGCACGGAGCGGACACCTTCTATGTAAGCTACGCGAGCAAGGGCGTCAGTTTTTAGAAAGCAACGCCCAGCAATGAAAACACTCACCACTCTTGGCGCTTGATTCGGAAACGTTCGACGAACCCGGATCCGAGTCACTCCAGTATAAGGTTCTGGTATATGGGTGAACCCAGAAAAAGCGTTTGTGCCGCCGCTCTCCATGGCCCTTGCCGATAGTCCGACGTGTGTACTTGTATAAGAACTCGCCAATCATCGTCTGCGTAATCGCGTGAAGGATAGCAGGGTCTGTTCCACGTGCAGACGCGTTGGCTATGCCATTTTGCGGGGGTACACCGGCAATAATCGGTGCATTTGTAGCCCTGGACTGGGTCCGAGCAGGATAATAGTGGTTGTCCGACGACATGGATGAACGTCCCGACCCAAGGCTGCGATCGGACTGCAGAGAAGTCGTAGACATTCCACGTACACGGTCGCGCTCGCGGCTAGAGAAGATGGAAACCACGTTCGGCGGTGCCCCGTGCGACGCAACGTTGGCCGCAGAACGGAAACTGTGAGTGGATGGCCGTGAGGCGAGGCCTTGGGCAGTTGGTGGGAGGCTGGAACCATGCTGGCGAGGTAAACCACCCCTGAGTGACCCAAACGTCGGAGTTGTAGCACGGTGAATCAACTCAGGTGGAGGAGGGGATATTGGGCGTCCTGGGGCGACATCGTGTGACGAAGTTGATGAAGTGGGAATTCTCCTCTCGGGTATGAACGGAGGTGGGGGCATACTGTTCGGGGGAGGGGGTGCTCGAGGAGGCGGGGGAAGCATCATCATCGGTGGGCGGCTCTTGTCTACAGGCGCCGGAGCGGCGACAGGCATACGGGAGCGGGGAGTAGTATCGTCCGCGCCGGACAGCGCCGATTCGATAGATTGCCTCCTATCATGAGTCAAAGAACGGGGAACAGGGATTATTGTGGCAACGGAGTCTCTGACACCAGAAGTGACAGCGGAAGGGGATGGAGGGACCGAGTGAGTAGGTGTACTTGTCGCAGCAGGACCAGGAGAGTGAGGCGCGATATACTGGAACTGGTGATTTCCCGTGCTGGCACTCTTGAACGGACCAAGTAATGAGAGTCCGCGAGGGTGCACGGGTGAGGCGGGTGGTGTATACACCCATTTGTCCGTTTGAACAGCAATCTCTTTGAGTTCTGCCTTCGGCGGTTCGGAGACTGGACTAGGAACAGGCTCAGGGGTGGGCTTAGGGTCGGACGTAGAGACAGGTATCGGCGTGGGCTCTTCGGGGGGTCCTGCTTGAACGGCTTGTGAGTCGTACGTGACTCGAGCAGCCTCTACGTGAACAGGTCCCGGCGGTGTTCCCGGCGGCGGCGAGGCCTCCGACGCACGACTCTCGGCGCCTTGTCGATAGGAAAGCATTGATGCCTTGATGCTCTCGGCATCGTCGGTCTCTTCACTATCCTCGCCATCACTGAAAGTTTGCATAGATTGGTAATCTTCCATCGAAGGTGTCGGGGTGGTGAGGACGATGCTCTGACGAGCATCCTGGTAGTCTGCTTCAGTATCAGTGTCTGCACCAGTCTCCGTTATGGTATCGTCGAGATGCCCATCTCCTAACTCGAGGATTCCACCATAAATCGTCGTATCGCCACTGGAATCATGCGGCAACGCAGGCAGCGTGATGGTGTCATTAAGCGCCGAGACACTGTCGGTATCTCCTTCTGTATCGAGCGCAAGCGCCGAAGATGATGGAACCAACACTGTCTGCACCTCGGCTTCGACTTTCTCCAGAACAGGGACCAACAAAGTCTGGACAGTAGCTTCCGCCGTTTGTATGGGCAAAGTTTGAACCTCGGCCTGCACAGTAACGGGGAGTGAAGCAGGCAGTGCGACCGGGATCGTCTGGTGCTCAACTATTGGATCCGTCTCGATGGAAGATTCCGCATAGAACCTAGGAACTTCAGTAGATTCATGTTGTACGCCCGTGTCCGTACGCTCGACGACAACCTTCGGCTCCGGTTGCAAGATGGGTTCAGAATCAGTTTGCGTTGAAGTGTCAGTCATCAACTTCGGTTCGGGAACTTCTGGATCAACCTGAACGCCGAAATCAGCGGTCTCTGGGGCTGCCGGGGTGATCTGGATGGGCGGTGGAGGCTCTGAAATCACCTCCTCCAACTCGGTTTGGCAACCAAATTCCGCGGTATCGACAGCAGTCTGTGCCTCAGCAACAGAATCCATGCCAGTTCCAAAGAGTTCAGCTGCGAGAGCCTCGGGTTGCCCAACAAGGGAAGCCGGTCGGGCTTCTTGGAACGCAGCGCCACCTCGTGATCGTCGAGGAAGAGTTCGCGTAACAACAGCCTGCCGTAACGGACTACGATTATAAGGAAGCGAGCCCGAAGAAGAGGAACGCCTGAGCACATTGGCGAAGGCAGGGTCCAGTCCGTCGAGGCTCCCACGGTTGGACGGAGGTTCAACAGCTGGCTCTTCACCCCCCTGGTAGTCTGGTTCTGGTTCGTCGTCAGCCTCAGCGCCTCCACCGAAGAATACAGGAAGAGAGGGAAGTGGTGGTGGAGTACTAGTGAGTGCGCCGAAATCGTCGTCTGCCTCGAAATCGGATGGAGGACTGCGCGCCGCATGCTCCAGACGCTGGATGAGCGTAATACCCCCACGCGCCCCCCGGCCTCGGCCACGTCCACCTCGGGCTGGCCGGAAGGAACCTAATCGCCGAGGGACCTTGCCTGTGCCAGACGTTCCGTCTTCAGTATCATCGTCGGTCACGTATTCTTCGGTGTTAAGGTCTGTGCTAACGGGTGATGCATCAAGGCGTTTCCTGTACTCGATCTTCAACTCCTTTTCGCGCTGAAGGGTACTCTTGAGAGTATTGATCTGACGTTGAGCGTGTGCCAAACGTTGTTGAAGAGCCTCAACCTCATTGCTGGGATGATTGGGAGCCTGGAAGGGGCGCGATGGCGAAACGTCAGGTGAAGAATCATACTCTCCGTCGCCAGAGAATAAGGCGGAGGTGTCTCCACGCCTGCGACTGGTTGAAGGGGCAGCACTAAAGACGTCGCTCATATCGTGGGGGGTGAGCAGGTCAGACCGTTCACGACCTTCAGGCGTCATAGGAGAACCCATGCGCGGTAGTCGGCGATTTAGCCGCGCCATTTCAGCTTTCACGGTGTCAAGGCTTTGCTGCAAGTCGGATTTATCACGTTGAAGGCTAGCTGCCTGCCTTCGGGCTTGGGCTATGGCGGTTTCGTGGTTTGCCTTAAGTTCCTCCAGACCAGTTTTCAGCCGTTCAGCCTCGTTCTTGTGATGATCAGTAGCCTCGCGGGCTTTGTTGAATTGTCGAGTAAGACGTTTGTGTTCGCCCTCAAGGCGCTGGACTGTTGACTGCGAATCTGCAAATTGGATGCGAAGTTCTTGCAACGTAACCTCGAGATTCCAGTTCTCCTCTTTGTACTTATCTGGTGAGAAGAGGAGGGTGAGAACACGTCGTCTCGATGATAGAAGCACCAACCCGTGCTCTGCTCTTGTGATTTGAGAGCACCGCGGAGGCTTTCGACGCTCTTGTCAAGATCATCTTTCTCCTCCTTCATGTCTTGAATGGCCTTATCACGCTCTGCTAGGAGGCTTTGAAGACGCCTGACCTCTGTAAGAAGACCGCTGCCAATCTCAAAGGCAAACTCTAAATTCCGTAAGGGTCTCCTTGAGGACGTGTGGATAGTACGGAAATGAAATGACGTACCAACATCATCAGCACGGTGAGCAGCATTCTTGGCTCTGCGAGTCTGCGCAGCAGAGGAACCAGATGCTGGCTTGGGACGTTCGGGCTCATCTCGTGAAGGTTCGAGCACTCCAAAAGACTGGGATGGAAGAGAGCCGTTGGGATTCTGGAGCACGTGAGAAAACGAGTTAGTCGCTGGAAGGGAAGAGGAAGCGGATTACGAGAATGACCCCGAGAAGGCAATCGGGACCAACAAGAGGACTGAATGGAAAGAAAGAAATCAAGATACGGACCGAGTGTGTGAATGCAGTTGTGAGCTGTACGTTCCCAAAATCCCAAGACCTGACCGTGTCGGCAAGCTCGCGATACCTCTCCCGCGTATCGGCGGTGATTTCGTCAGTTTTATCGGCATCCGTCTCCTGGATGAGTCTGACGCGTTCCTCGAGCTCTACCCGCTGTGCGAGGAGGCGTTCTCCAAGGGCGGCTGCCTGTTGTAGTTGTTTCTCCTTACCATCTAGGAGATTTTGGAGGTGCTGACGCATGTCGTCGGGAGAAGAGTGAAAGGGAATGTCAAGCGATTTAGGATGGGAAAGACCGTCAGAGAAAGTTGCCATTGTGTAAAGAACAATGTCCCTGCGCTCCGGCAGGGAATGTGTGGCTGGCGTTGAAAGATTGTGGAAGTCGGATTGCAAGCGAGGGGGGAATTCCCAACAGGCGAAGAGCACGCGCGTGTATGCACTTTCCCACGGTTGGCGTCTGTTCCATTATGTTATGCATTCCAATCGGATGCTAAGTCCTCGTCTATCCATAAAAAATATATCCAATATGTCAAGAAAAAAACCCCTGTCTATTCCGGATCCTCGCCATTCCTCCCAAATCTACTACTGGGTACTAGTCACGAAAACGACCCATGGTGCCGGGAACTGGCCCACCGCCTCGCTCGGCGCGGGTCATGCGATGACGACGATGTCGCGATAAACGATTCCCCGCTCATGACGGCAGATGTGCTCATCGTAGCTTGGTGCTTCAACCCATCTTGAGCCTTTACTACGGCGCCACAATGACACTGAGAAGCTCACCTCAAACACGTTAGCGTAACTTGGCCCGGGCGTCGCCGGCCGAGAAGGATCTCTCTGTGCTCCGCTGTACCTCCGAAGGCCTTGTTCTGGGATCGCAGCGTACCCATACGCGCAGTTGTGAGCTCCACCTCTCCCAGGTGGGCTCTGCGTGCCTTGGCTATATGCACCATATCGTAGATTTGGTGTCTGCACCGTACGCGACCCTAGCGTTCGCGTACTATTCGTCAACCATCTTGTCACACAGCTTTCCTCATCGGCGACTCACCTATACCCAAGCGTCCAGTCACGCCGTCCGCTCCTGGGTCTCTGCACTCCATGACGTTGGGTGGCAAAGTGAAAGGCGGTGAAAGCTCGGTGGGAAGCTGATAGCCCCAGCCCGAGCCATCCGTTGGACCTTGGGTCTCCATAATTCGCCTATTTCCGACCTCCGACGAAGCGCGCGTTCTCCCCATCCAATCATTGCTCGGCGACGTGGTTCGTGTGTCAGGAAGGGTGCTCGCTGGGCGGACCGGGGGAGATGGTGGTGGGGATGAGTCACCGATGCGCAGCTGGAATTCGAACAAGCGCCCCTCCTCCTCGAGAGGACCCGCCTCCTCCACTGTCGGGGCGCTGCCTTGAACAGCAAATGGATTCAAGCGGAAGACGCTCATCATTTTTCGCATTGCTTTGGTGGCTTGTGTCGCGCGCAACGGGACCTGGGTCTCTCTCGGCCCTTCGTTGCTTGGACCGGGCGTCGACGGGGACGACTCAAAAACGAAGGCAGCGGTAACGGTCGAATCCTCTTGTTCTTCCTTTACGACCGGGGCGCTTTTGTGCGTTAATATTGGGGCGTGTTCCACGTCAAGACCATCATCCATGTTGTACAATAGGTCGTTGCCTGTGGGAGGGAATCTAAACATAGGATCGAGACCTCGTAATCCAGGCGAGTGCGACGATAACGGCCCAAGGTCTGTTACGGAAAGGCGCGAGGACAAGGAAGGATCGCATCGCGAAGACTCGGGAAGAGCGTGCTGTAGCGGATGCGCCACAGATGCAGCCTGAGATGATGTGGGTTCGCTGGGTTGAACAGCGGACTGAAGAGTCGAATAAGAGGAATCAATTGTCCATGACGTCTGCGGCGTATCCCAAGAGTCAAGGCCAGAAGTAGGCTTGTTCCAGGAGTAGGGATTGGACATTGGCAGAGACTGCTTCGGACCGACGCTCAATAAGTAGGGGTTCTTGCTCTGAATGGGCAGTGGTCTATCGAGAAAGGGCGGGTAATGGGCGAGGGCCATACTCCAGTGAGGCTTTTTTAGAGCGGGATAAAATTAAGGTGTGCTAATCTGGAAGGGGGAAGGGTGACGACGGGAAGGGCGTTCTGAAGGACGGAAGAACGGACGACGGAATGGGGACGAGGAGGGTGAGGATGGCAGAGGGAGGGGAGAGTATTAAAATAAGAGTTTGACAAGGCTGCGGCCTGAGAAAGCGCCATGGTAAGCCTGCTCTGGCACAAACCACGAGGATTTTGAGAATCCAAGTACTAAGAGACGGACAGGTCGTGTGTTATTCATGGATCTCTGATCTCATGTCCAACGCGGTGACTTGGTGCCGCGCTTATAGCACGCCTCTTAACTGCACATGAACTTCTCCAAGAGATCCACATACACCTCTCCCCTTGGACGCTTTTCTCTTATTCATTTTTGGTAACCGGGCAATGGCGAACCCATCCCCATGGCAAGATCTTTCCGGCTGTATGGTCTTTTTTTTTTTCTTTCTTACTTT
>QFDV01004309.1:27649-49552 GCA_003315845.1 Lactarius trivialis
TATGGTCTTTTTTTTTCTTTCTTACTTTATTTCTGTCTTGCCATAATTTTCGACCTTGCTTGCCTTCAATTTACCCACTCCGCGGCGCTATTTATTGTGACACCAATGCACGGGTCCTGTGTAATCTCACACCGATCACACCGTATCTGGGGAAAATCTGACACCGGTCTACTTTATGATCGAATTCACACCCACCGACTTAAGAACTCGTTCCATCTACCAGTAAACGGAGGTTTACAGAATTCTGTACCTAGACCGACTTCGCCGCACAACAAAAAAAAAAAACCATTCTACCGCAACGAATGGTAGTCCTTACTCCATCCTCAAATCAACTATTTTCAGGAACCGTTTGCATTTACGTCTTATCAAAACGAGCGCCAATACTCCACTATGAACCAGAGTGCCCGACTCACACTATGAGTACTTTGCGTACTCATACAACATGCAGCTAGGAGTTTTAATATACACCATATGACCGGCGGCATGCCAGAACCATGCCTCTGCGTAGCCGCCTGTGTACGAAATTTCATTGATCTAGCCTGTTGTTACTAGTCCTTTTCTGGCCTCTCACGCCCATCGAGTTACTTACCTCAAAGTCGGCGTCACCCTTGTCTCTTTAAAAAGAGGATAGAAACGACGATCTCTTGTGGGTGACCAGAAGCGACCATCGGGTCCTTGTCGCTAGAGATCTTGCCTGCCAGTGTTTTGAATCTTCCATGTAGTGCCATCGACGTTCTCCGACGATTTCGAGCGACTAGTGTTCTACTTTTAACCAGTATGTCTCGCCGCCGAAGCGAGAGCACTGCAAGCATAGGCTTAGAAGCATCTTCGGCCGACGATATGAAGGGGGCCCCGAGGCATCATTCTTTCAGCGAGTGCTTCTATAGCGCAACAACATCAAACAACACTGACACGGAAACTCCCCTCTGAATGCCAAGACGGTGGTAACCCCGGGGACGACGCAAAGGAGCCTCGCACTCGCTTCTCGCTTTGGACACTCTCCCGCCGGATCTACGTAGCCAGACTTCACAAATTGCCAAGCACCCTCGTGATTTCCCGTCAGACAGTACCGCGCACCACTCTGACACTCGTGGTGCACTTCTCTTGACATACTCTGACAGCTTCGGGCAGGCCAACTCCTTTCCCCGCCGACGTTTCATCCAGCATTATTATTGACAGTCGCTATCTGTCATGTGCTCACCAAGGACTCCATCACGATCCGTGAACATGGTGTCCCCCCCCCTCGACAACTTGAACGATCCCTAGTACATTACGAGGACTCTATCCTCACCTCAGTAGTACGTTTTGTCCCGATCGCCGTTGAGGGCATCATGCCCTACCCAACGCCCTCTTTACCGCGCACATGCGTCCTACTCGCTCATCGTTCATCACCCTTGGGCCTACTCATCGCCGATTCATCAAAAACAGCCGTTCCTGTGGCGTTCCGGGAACCTCACTTCTCTTGCGTTCCTCTCCACGACCCACGCACCGTGCCGTTGACGGGAACCATCAGTTCCTGCGCTTCTTTGCCCTGCCTTCCCCCCTCCGTTGTCGTAGGGCGGAAAGAATAGAATGCCACATCTACTTTTCTCCGCGCTGGAAGGCAGTTTCTTGACGTCTGAGCGAGGTCCTGTTTTGGTTTTCTGCCTTTGCGGTCCCAGAGCGCCTTACCTCTTTGTGTCGGTATCCTTGCATTCTCGGACAAAATACTGCTTCCATGTACGTGTTCAGGGACTAGACCCCGTGCTCCATGGGCCTGCGATTCAGATAGGCCCCAAGTGACTGAGCCCCCGAAAGAAATAAAAAATAACGGAACTTGACTGAGATAAGCATTACCTTGTGACCGGCCTTCTCTCGATACGCTAGACCGCCCCCGCGTTCCAAGCACCAATGGGGAGGTATTTGCGTGCTAACCTCACCAAGCCCCTATAATGGGAGTGCCGCGGATCGAGGCGAGGCTTTGGTGTTTCGTCTTTCCCAGGTTTGTCTACCAGGATGAGCGGGCGCGATCTTCTCCCGGGCGGTTCCCAGAACTTTCCAATAATCAGCGCCTAGTATATGCAATTCCTGTCGCTTCACATTGGACACGCCTTTGTTCTGCGGCACCGTTACGGCCAACTCTAGTGATGGAATGAAGCTACAGGCAGGAGTACTAGTCGTAATTGTTCGCTTATGTGTCGATGGATCATACGCGTGGGACTGTGGAAGTAATGGGCATAATACACAGACGTGTCAAAGGGGAGAACTCATGTTTCCGGAGCGGCTACAGATCGCGACTTGTTCGGGCTGGAATATGGGATTGATGCTGTGTGATGCCACGGAGGTGTCACCGAAAGTCTCCGAGTCCACACGGTTGCCTGCCAGTGGCACTGGCACGACACCCGTATCATCTAACACCGGGAAAGCTTACAGTAACAACAACCTTGTTGTTTCTTCTCACTCTCTACTCCTTCCTTCTCGAGGACGGGACGGAGCGATGAATTTTCCACACGCTGTTCATTGTACTTCAATACCAAGGACGGAGATTGCGCGTTCCCCCTCAAACATATGATTGGGCTGTTGCAATTGTCAGTCTTCTCGCAATTTCCACCGACGCTCCAAATTACTACCCATATCCAAGGCTGGACAGCTGAAAGCCCATTTCATTACACACGGGCCGTTTCCTACATCGGCAAATATTTTTGTTCACACTTGACGACATTACCGGCGGAATCTTTGGCAATTATATGGCGATGTGTCCCGGCCGTTGGTAACGGTCTACAAATGCCGCCAGTCGATGGGGCGCTGATGCGGGACGGGTCAACAAAAACAAGCGGCAGCACGGAAGTGGTAGGTCTGGACCCGACATGTGGGGAGTCGGACTCCGGGTGAGTGGGTCAACGGAACTCGATGACGCTAACGCTACGATAGGTGGGCGTTACGTGCCCTGAATCGCACATCGAAAAAAAATAATCAGTCGTCGGCGATACACCACCTGCCCTAGTATCCACCACCGGAACATGTCCTTGCGAGCATCCACCTATCCTACGCATAAACAGGGTGTCCATCCATATTTCGTCCAACTCCCGCCTACTATGCTGACCCTGTCAGTCGACAATGGTGGACTCCAGTCCACGTTGCTCCGCCTACCCTAGGAACGCAGCACATAGTACTGTATACATGTCCGGATAAGCAGGCAGAGCGACGAGGAACGAATTCTATCAAACGGAGGACATCTGAGAAAGAATAATATCGGGGTTTTCATACCATAGAGTCGCTCAGGTCCATGATGAAGCGACGTAGCTGATTCAGACTCAATTACACAGAGAAAACCAAAACAGAGATCGGAAGTGGCTACTCAGTGCAGGCTGGGGTAGATACCTACAATAAGTGGTTAGCATTCCCCCCCCCCCTCCCAATTCGTGCCCTCACACATTACTATGCGGCGGCAGAACGGGTCAGAAGTTCCTATCGATATCGCTTTGAAACCGAATCATCAGGCCTGGGACCGCCTCAATGAGTGACGGAAGAGCATTCGTGCGAGATAGGACAAGGCCTGCGAGTAGAAGAACCATCGCCCGCCTGGAAAGAGTCGAGTTAGTAAAGTTGATAGTTGTGTGTATGTATGGGTGTGGATGGGTGTGTGCGTGGGAACTAATTCTCGCGTGGGAGCTACGACGTTGGCTGGAATCTCTACCCTTCGTTTTGACTTCACTCGTTCATCTTTTCTTTCAATGGACGTCCTTCAGGCACCACCCCTCTCGCAACCCAGACGTCGAAGTGTTGACGTCGGCGGTCTTTCTCTCGCACTTGGCTCTCAAGGTTTGGGTCACGGCTGGGTGGGATGGGATGAGTCCGAGATTAACACACCAGACGAACGACTTCTGTACCACCCTTCATTTCTCTCCCCCTTTTCGCTGAGATCCCCTAACCTGTTTTCATTTGCTTCAGTTTCGCAGAACTTCTAAGCGACATGTATAACCACACCCACACTGTCATCAATGCACACGAACGATCGTACTTTTCATTTCATTGCTGTCCAGTGCCATTTCTGATTCCCCATTACCAGGGGCCCGATCGATGTTTCATTGGAGCGTCGCTCCCAGCTTATTACGTCCCTAGACAACTGGAATTTTGAGCCTCATAAACTTCCCGAACACGAGGTTCTATACTGCTCAATTGTCATCTTCGAGACTCTTTTCCGTCTTGAGGGTCTTTCAGACATGGTTCCCGTTTCCATTGGTGCGCGCGGCCGCAACCTGTTCATTACCCCCTTCCATTTAAACCTCATACACAGATCAGGTCAGAAATCTGCTCTTTAACATGCGACACGTCTATCGTCACCAAAACTCGTATCATAACTTCGAGCACGCCCTTGATGTACTCCAAGCCATTCACATGTTCCTCTGTTCCGCTGGTAGAGTTCCTCCTGCTTCCATCCTTCTCGAGCCCGATGCTCGGACATGGAGGCCCAAACAGACCTCGGGAAAGCCGGCCCTCGTAAATTGTCTGACTCCCTCCGATTTATTTTGCTTGTACGTTGCCTCCATTGGACACGATGTCGGCCATCCAGGCGTCACCAATAATTTCATGGTGAGCGGCTCTTCTTCCTCGGCTGTCCCCCAATCTTATTATCCCTGAAGAAAAATGCTCAAGCCCCATTATCATCCCTTTATGATCATAATTCACCCTTGGAGCAACTTCATTATAACCTCCTTTTGCACATCCTTCGACGTCAGGGGTTCGGCTTCCTGCTCGACAATTCTCATTCAACACCTCATTTCCGAAAGTTGCTCGCAGAGACTGTCTTGGCAACCGATATGCGGGTCCACTCACAGTTCATGGGACGCTTCCAACAAATTGTTGACGGTGCAGAAGCAGACCATTGGACGAGGAGGGTTCTCGTCTGCCAAGCGCTCATCAAGGCTGCGGATATAAGCAACCCGGTAATGAACTCTTTTCTTCCCATCGTCCTTTTCTAAATAATCATCCAGTGTCGCCCTATCAATGTCTCACAACATTGGGCATCCGCCCTTCAAGAGGAGTGGACATCACAGGCCACTCTTGAGCGACACCTTCACCTGAGTCCATCAGTAAAGGAGGAGGTCGACCCTCTGTCGGAAGCCAAGTCCCAAGTTTGGTTTATCGAGACCTTCGCGAAACCTCTGTTCGATCTCACCGCTTCTGGCATTCCTGGTCAGCTCCGATGTTCCCTCACCCTTTCTGTCTCGTTTAACTTGTGTCCTCAGAAACTGCGGAATACGCTCTCCACTGCGCTGAGAACCTAGCGAAGTGGAAATCGAGAATACAATCACTTTCTCTGCGAGACGACAGTTTTGACTCTTCCCGTGACACCCTCGGCTCTACGCACGAACGCGATCGCCCCTTTTCTCCTCACCAATCTCCCGACGACTACTTCACTGCATTCCCCATGGCTCTTCCTACCGCTTTCCGGCTAGGAATCGACCAGAGTGATAGGTCATCTGTCCACGACACTTCGGCAGCTTCTGACACCCTGGCCGCTGTTCTGACCGATACCGACTCATCTCGCGCGTCGTCACCTACTCATTCCACCGCAGCCTCGACCGGTACTGGTCATTTACCACTTTGTCTAGCGAGCACGTGCCCTAGCGTTAGCTCACCGTCCCCAAGCATCACCTCCGCGTCTCACTTCGTTGGACTCTCCGATGCTCCTTCCACGCGGGGTGGTGGTCTGCTCTCTCCTTCTCACGATGTGACGCTTGGGCTTGTAGTGAGCGGAGGTGAGAGTAGCAGTGAGAGTAGCGCTACGGCTATCCGCACGGCGTGCAAACTCGGCGTACGCAAAAGGCCCAGCTTTCATCGCTATTCATGGAGCCCCGGGCTCCGTGACATATCTGCCCGACGAGAGGTAGCTATCGTCCCCGGCCAGGGCGTCGATAGCTAGCCCTGTTCCCGCCTTTTCTTTTTTTTTTTTATGTTTTCGAATTGGACCAGGCCGACTCGAAGAACAAAAAAAAAGTTGTATGTATACTTTGTATCATCCCATCTCTGCGATCACAATTGTCTACGACTACTGTCTGACGATCTTGACGGACGAGGAGCAATCACATTCGTATCACACCCACCATCCCTGCATCCATAGTATTCATCTATCTTGTCTGTTTCTCGCCCCTTGGTTGTTTTTTTTCCTTCCCTTTTTTTGTGCTAGCAATATCAAATCTCCCCCTTTCGCTCATCTGCGGTCATTTGTCGTTCTTTGGTACTGTGGGATTGTGGGAAATTCTGTAGATATCTCGCATGTTTTCTGTAGCTAGTGACTTCGTACACGTTTTAACGGTCGGACTGAAGCAAAGCAAATCAAAGAAAATACGAATGTCTTTCGGTGCGGTGTGCAAACAAGACAGATGGAGGGTACTATCATCATACACGAATCAAAAAACTACGAATACATGGACCTTCTATATATAAAACCCTAGAACCCGGAAAACCGAATCATACCAGAGAGCCCAATGCGAAATACGACGCACACAAAACAAAACCGCCGAGCCAAAACCGCCCGGCGACGGGCCACCAAGATAGAGTCTGGGCGCCCGATGTCAATGCGTCGCTATCCTTGAGGAAATTCTTCCACGCAGCAACGGTCGCCGACGGCGCAACGAACGTAGATTGGGTAGCGCCCGCTCCGAGGAATATCTCGCTCGCGACACGCGGAGCATCGACGGCGACGTTGGAGTCTTCTCCACCGAGCACGGCGAGATTGTTGTTCGAGTCGACCGTGATGGTGCCTGTCTCATTTGAGTTCACCACATATTCGCGGAAGAAAGTGTAGGCCTGAAAAAAACTGGGGCGTTAGTAGGGAACAACAATGATTGCGCCGTGGCAGGGAAATGCGTACGGCGGTAGGGTTTGTGTATGGGGTGAAGGAGCCGACGTTGTCGAATATGGCGTAGAGAAGCCCACGTTCTTGGTGAACGATCCCGGCTACCTTGCCATTGTCGTCTGCCCACGGCGTCGAAGGCTTGCGCGTGAAACCTCGTGTGCCTCCGAATGTTGCATTCTGTAAGAGGAAAGGGTCAGTAATAGAGGCTAAGGTCCGATTGACGGGAGGTGGAGTGACCTGAATGAGAACTATTTATAAGATTTTCGGTCAGCTCGGGTGGTTCGATTGAGAAATGACGCTCACTCTCGAGGCTCCGGTGATGAGCAATCGCGTTGTTGCCGCTGGAGTACAAAATGATTTCCACGTTTTGTGAAGTTGCAGTGCTGACGAGGTCATTAAAGAATGTTGCAGGTCTGGTGCATCCATTAGCACAGAACCACGGAGGCGGTCACGAAAACTCACGGAGGGCCTGTGATATTACCGACCAGGGTTAGCATCCGTTGGTCTATGTGCCAGTAGAATTACTCACTAGGATCGCCGAAAAAGTTGGTGGCAGAAGCTGAGGGAACTGTGAGCAAACAGATGGACGCGGAAAAGGGCGCTGTCTAACAAAAGTTGAGGGTCGAGCCAAAGGGATACTGATCCATCGACGTCCAATTCTTGCTGGGTGGCGCGTGAAGCGCTTCACGGACTTGGAGCGCTATTACAGTACATATATCAGGCACGAGCTGGGTGGAGCCTACAAGAGGGCGTACCATTGAAATAAACGCCACCATCAAAGGACGGTTGCGGACTGAGGGCGTCTGTGATGTCAAAGAGCTAGAAAGGAGAAGGAAGGTTCGATACGGTAGTTGAAGCAATAAGAATAGCGGTGCACACATCAAAAATGCCGGGGGCTGAGGCAGGCAGGGCGTTAGCGAGAACTTGGATCTAAAACTTGGATCGGGATGAGACGTACACCAAGGGTATGAGAAGTTAGCGGCATAATCTATTGCTTCGTCGAAAATAGAGCAACCATAATATGGATCTGTTTGATTGCTCAAGGAGTAATCCCGTTTGCCGCGCCTTTGAAAAAGACCTGTTGTCTGGGCCCGGGATGCTACAGAGGACCACAAGGAGGAAACACTACGAGTCGGTTCAATGTATGGTAATGGTGACTGTTGCGGATATGTCAGATTAACATCATAGCCACAAAGATGCGCCCTGTGTCGTAATTTAACAAGTGAGCTAAGCGACATGGTGGGCGGCTATACGCACTTGGACCGGAAAGCGTCGAATACGCCCTCGTCGAACTGTATCAATTGTGGGAATGAGCCGATGATGCTCGTCTGTCGTGGAGTCATTGGTTGAAGCCGAGACAGTATACTACTCTTTCAAATACTCACTGTGGCGATATTCGTAGACTGAGACGCATCGTAGAACAAACCATTTCCGATAACAATCTTTTGAAGAATCACGGGGGGATTGGAAGTCGCCAACAACGCTTTGGAAATGTACGACTGAGGAGATACAGTGGACCGTCCCGGATGAATTTGTGCAAGGACGTACAATGTAAACACCAGCATAGTCCTCTCCGGCTAAGTATAAAGGACGCGTAGCCAGACTAGGGAATATCTTGACAAAATTAGAGAGGAAACCGATCTAAAATTCACAATTTTTAGAGTCGCTCTCGCTTGTGGTCGAACTTTGGAAGCGTACAAAGTCAGACGCCACATCATTCTCATCCTTGGCTGTGGCCTTTCGATCAACGCTCTGGCCGTCGCACGGAGCAAGACACTTACCATATCCGGCAGAGTCAGCGGTAGA
Organism: Lactarius trivialis; assembly: GCA_003315845.1. Taxonomy (NCBI): domain Eukaryota; kingdom Fungi; phylum Basidiomycota; class Agaricomycetes; order Russulales; family Russulaceae; genus Lactarius; species Lactarius trivialis. The sequence continues at coordinate 36,297 of QFDV01004309.1, forward strand.
AAACCCCGTGCCAACTAATTCGTGTGAGATTTGGAGTTAGGTATCCATGATGCAGACCCGAAAGGTTTCTGACTCACCGGGCTGATCGATCCAAACGGTGTCTATGATGTCAGATAGACTGTATGGATTTTGCGAGATGGTGAGGTCAGGGTGCAACAACATGGGTCCGTTCTGAGAATGAGTTTGACATTCAGTGACAGCGACCCCACACGAGTTGACATCATCTTTACCGCGACCATGGACGTAAATAAACCCGATGAACCGGGCCTTCACCTCGAATTAGGAGTTGAATGGAGGACGGAGATCGAATTCGTACCCTCCACCACCACCCAGCCAGATCAGCCAAGGCAATAGCTGCATCTGACCGGCTGGCACCGTAAGAGATCCTACTACGCTCTCAAAGCCCCAAAAGAAAAAGGTATCGTTCGGATGTCCAGACCGTCCCACGGGGAGATTTCCGGCATAGTTATTGCCCAGGGGGAAAGTGATATTCGGTAGACCTTGGGTCACGAGATAGACTGGAGGGGGGAAAAACACGTAAAGTCACGTTCTCTCCTTCGGAAAGACCAGCTGAGAAGTACTCACATTCTTGCCATGAGGGGTCGAAATTTATCCTAGACGTCACCGTGCTATTCTGTGGAAAGCTGTTGGGAAGCTGCCCCGCAGTGAGAGTAGGGATGACAGGAACGTAGGTGCTCGTAGGCAGCGCAGAGCTCGACTCGGACGCGGTAGTGTTACTAGAGATTGGGACAGAAGATGGAGCAACACTCGACGAAGTGGCCGTAATAGTGACAGTGACCACTGAAATTTGGGAGGCGGGATCAGAAGGTGTAGTATTCGTTGTTGCAGAAGCCGCTACGTGGAAGTATCTAGAGGTGAAACCCCGAGATTGACACACAAGCATCAAGGAGAGGACTGCAATGAGCTCAGGACATTTGACCATGGCGAGACCAAAGACGAAAACCGGAATTTGGGGAGATAATCCAAGGCGTGCGTACGACCTGCGCAAGCTTTTTGTACATCTCGCCTACGCTGGATGAGGCGTCGATTAATGGCGAAGGCACGTAATACAACGTTGACACTTGACCCCAGTCAGATGCGAATCCCTGTGCTGTAAGAGCGAAAGATTTGTGACCGAACCGACAGAAGGGCCCACTTCACTTTGGCAAATAATTATTCTCACGGGAATAAGTCCATCAGGGCTCGAGAATACTCTAACGAGATGACAGAAGTGACACCAAAGGGCGATTGCATGACTATCTATGATGCAAAGTGAGCCCATCCAGACCGCCGGCGAGAATCGTCGCGGTAAATGTTGAGTCGTGTCGATGCTGTCCTGGCCGTACTGATGAGTGGTCCATCTTGGCCGCGGAGAAAAAGGAATGGTCAACAGGAAGGGAATGCCGCCAGTCAGTCTTCGACGACAAGAGGCTGTCGCTTAGGTTCTGTGTTCGCTTCTCAGAATGGGGCGCGTTTGCACTGGCAGGGAAGCGGAAGTTGTGACGTTCACGTAGGACGTGCTTCGAAGAGCGTCCTGTCCCCGCCATGAAATGCTATGTATTGGACGTTTCTCGATGCTCGATGATTGTGGGAAGAAAAAGGATATTAACCCAAACGGATATGAACAGAAACATTGTGGTGGCCACATGGCCCTGGCAGGTCCATCAACTCGCATCTGGTACTGTTAGACGCCAGCGCGTGTGTGGAGGGTTCTAACTTCCAGAATGTCCCGAAGGACGACGTAAGATGTAACCTTGTCAGTAAAGCCTCTTACGGTGGCTCTAATGTATTTATCAAAGTCTATGACGAGTCAAACTTTCCATCACGGATAACATTCAGTGCCTGTAAAGACGTGCCACTGGCCCACGAGCAGGATGCTCAGCCTTTCACCGGCACTTTCAGTACAGCCAGTTCGCGTCTCACAAGGGGCACGCCACTTATCACACATCTGTGTTTCAATTACTGCATGCGTATTCAATCGGAACGGTGCATTTGTTTCCCAATTTATTCGTTTTGAAGCAAAAGGTTGTGGTATATCAGGCACCCTTCGAGAACTCGGTGCGAACGCGGCGGAACAAGATGAGCTCGAGGCGCGTGAGAGCGGAATGTGATCTTGTGGGAAATACCTGAACCCACAATGATCGTGCATTGCCAACTGGGTTTGTGATCGTGCATTTTTCGTTCTTGCTTTTGGACAACGGTACACCTGGGCATGGAAGGCACGGACGTTGCATGTTTAATGACACACATGGCACGTTAGAGCGAACGAACGGAAGGAGCAAGTACGTCGCCGGTTCAGACATCTAACCCCCACAATATCAGAAAATGGCGGAGAGCTAGAAACGGACTGGGGGAGAGAAGATCCAGCAGATTGGAGTGCTTTCCAGTGGTAATAATGCAACCCTCAACCGGAAACAGACCACGCAGCTGCTGACAGCATGTCGGCGATGACATGAAGAGGTGGGTAGATGATGGGATGAAACTTACAGTAAACTTACACAAGCTGTTCTCGGCCAGTTGATCCCGACGAGGAGGTCGAGGATGCATCAAACAGCGGGAAGAAGAAGCGTACATCAGCGCAGGCTCAAGCCGAGAGTGAGAAGCTACGTAAGATGACATCAAACCATTTCCGACCTCATGGAAATATGGCCGCGGCGGTAAGTTCAAATTCCATCGTGCGAGAAGACTTGAGAAGAAATGCCTGGACCAGGCTTGCGGGGTGCCTATCATTCCATGACGGCCAAAAAACTGGGAGACGTGAAGCTTGAAGTATGTTGCCTCAAAGTGATACTGGTCCGACGTTCGACGTGTGAGGGAAATACCGTTTGCGCGTCACTGCATCGTGCGCACGGATACTCTTTTCCGTACTCAGAACTGGACGGAATCTCAAAACTTTCCGCCTTCTGCCATTTCTTTAACCGAGGCCACAAACGCAAATTATCAACTGCGGCGGACTGGTATACAGTACTATACTGGATGGTATACAGTACTATACTGGAAAGCGACATATGCGGAGACACTAAATGGTGTACACGTGTACAGGTATGTATCGCTCACGCGAGGCGAGTGATAGAACCGAGACAACATCGGCATCAACTTCTTAATCAAGCAGGACAAACTGATGAGTTATTAAATTAGACAATCTCGTCGACTTTGGACCGGTGAATGCAGAAGCCCTAGCGGGATGCAGTCAGCTGCAAGGACTGCGTAAGAAACAACGATGCGAACCGGAACGACCCATTCTTTGCAATTGCAACAAACACCGGCCCAGTCGTAATTTCCCAACTTTGTACCACATTTCTTATTTGGGCAAATTATCTTCCCTGCCAGTTGTCCGTCCTCTAAGAAAAAATCCATCCATTTCATCTGAAGAAAATCAGAGCCAATGACTTGTTCCACAACTACTCGACCTACTGGCTCGACAAAATATCCGGAGCACTTTGGGTTCATCAAAATTGGCGGGCTTATGCTGGCTTTGTCGACCCGCGTATTTGTCTGGAGTGGCGTCATAGATAACCCGCCGGATGATCGCAGACCAGCTAATTTGGGATTTGCATGTAACTGTGCTGCGAGATCTGCGCCATGCTGGAGGGTGCTAACTCCTGCGGCTGCAGTGGATGGAGCCGAGGGAGGGCGACTCTTATTCGTGATTGGAACCGAATCTGGATCTTCTACGATGGTCTCTGCTGCCTGGGAAGAGGGCGTGGTGTCCGCAGTTTGGATTCTAGGGGTAGACACGGTGGCTGGCGTGGAGTCTGCAGAATCTTCATCGTCGCTATCCAGTGCCGACATCGACAGGCCACTAGGGATGCCAAGCGTGAGACCTGCGAGCAGTCGAGTCCTGAGATCGGTCCCGAAAGAACTGGTTCGTCGGGCTTGAGGTTGCGCCGTCGAGCTCGTCAGCAGATCACTCTCTTGGCTAGGGCTCTTGATCTCGTCGTCTTCCAGAGCCGACATGGACAATAAGCCTACTTGCCCCGCAAGACCATTGCTACCTTCGACTGGCGTGAAAGGAGAAGGGCGGGTCAATCCTGACGTGGATCCTAAACGTGGACGTGGCATGGCGGTCATACTAAGCGCGCCACTAAGCGCGCCAACCGATGGGCGTCGAGAAGACGATGACGAGGGTCGACGGACAGCAGAATCGTGAGTAGACGGCCGTCTAGAGGAGGCAGGTGAAAGAGCGATAGCAGGCGTTGGTGGCCCAAGTTGACCATGATCTAGCATGTGTTCGCGGTTAGCAAGCTCGGTGCTGACAGAGAAAATCTGAATATAGTTATGCACAGTGCTCAAAGATAGGCCTCACCGACACATCTTGCAACGAATGCGCCGCCTGGGTCCGCCGGGAGTAGCGGGCGCCGAGTCAGTAGGGGTACGGGGAAATTTCGCGAACATGTCCGTTTCTGGGGCAGTACCGTCACCGTCTAACGCGATTTTAAGTACAAGGTAACAAACGCGCAGCGCAGAAATGACTTTACTCAGGATTTCCTCCACCGCTCTTTCTAAATAGAACATTCTAGTGGCTTTGTCACGCCTCGAGACTTTGAATGAGGCTTGGTGGAATATTTCAAGCTGAGCCATGAATCCTACGTTCGGACTGGGGAAATTGTCATCGATCGACTCGGAGAAACACATAAATAAAACATACTTGACGGTAGGTCTGGCCTTTCGAATGATATCTATTGCCGTGCTGGCGTCTAGGTGTTGGGAATACATGATATATGCTGCGGCCACTGTGGCGCTGCGACCTGTGAGGCACGAGTCTCAGCGGAATATGGGGACATATTATGTACGCAGAAACTCACTCGCTCCGGCCTGACAATGAACAAGAACCCCCCTGTCCTTGTCGAGCTCGTCTTGTATAAAGGTGATCGCAGGGATCAGGTGCTGGAGGACATCAGACTCCTCGACGTCATCCAAGGGAATCTGGTATCGAATGAAAGTCTACCCTCGAAAGAATTGTGAATGAATGAGGACACGATAGATCTGCGATTTGCGTACTTCAGGGATAGAGACTTTCCCCCTCATTACTGTTAGGATGCTTTGGATATTGCTTGCTTTGAGAGTGTCGGCATCTTTGGCGCTGTGGAGGTCTCCGACCCATAGGCGCGGTAAGACTTGATCCAGGTGGTGATACTCATCGTCCATGGTCAGTCTCAGAGATGCAAGGTGTGACGTCATACATCGATTATGTTTGTATCGAACAAACAAGATCGTTCAGCTACAACTACGTAATAAGGGTAAGGCTATAAAGGTATACAGAAAGAAAGGTACAAAAAAAATAAAAGAAAGGAGACTTGTTCTATGAATACAGTCACTCATTGTACTACAACGGGAGGCAAAACCTAGTCCTCATATGCGTCACCTGCGTGTTACGTGTTTCGTACTCGAACTTGAGGCGATGAATTGGTCGGGCGGACAATACGATATGGATGCATTCTTACTCCTTTGCCGAGCACGGTGCCGGGGCGGCGGATTCGTTCTAGTGCAGGTCCGACCACTAATAATGGAGCTCCGGGCTTGATACCACCGAGAGCATCGGGAGATGAGATCATTCTTGGCGCGCTCGCTGCGCTGGGTGCACCTGCAGAGCACAGAACGAGGGCGGCATCGGCATTTTCGAAAGAATCTGCCAGGACGAGGCGAACATGCGAATCCGAATGACTACTACGTTGCGCCTGGGGAGGAAAGGGCGGCGCTGAGTTGTGTAGGGGGGCAGCGACGGATGAGGGAGGTGGAGTGGATGGGAAACATGAAGTGGTTGGTGAAGAAACTGAAGAAAGTGATCCTTGACGTCTCCATTGCCAGGCATAAAGTGCGGTGAGATGTGACGGGTCCTATGATCGAGTCAAATGTGTCAATGACCACTGCAACGGCGTTGACTCGGAAATAGAGTAGACGAACCAGGTCACCACCACCTTGACTACATAATTCATGAATACCGGGCAATGTCATTTTAGAGGGCACACCGTGCATTGGAAGATCAAGAGAACGCAAAGGAGGAAGCGTGGGGCGCTGGGGAAACATCGTGGCCGATGACATGAGGATAGACGTGGAGGTCGTGAGGGAGAGTAGAGGGGTCTAGGTTGAGTAGACATAGAGACCCAAGTAAGCCCTTATAAGCCAGAACTGAATGACAGCCTAAGAACGAAACGACAGTATGGCCACCGTGCATTGTAAAGTCGAGAAGACACGCGGGTAAAGACCGTGTAGCGCTGGTCTATTGTGCAATGGTTCCAGTCCTTTCAGTCCCCGACAAAGGTGGCACGTTAACATTGTTCCTCGACGGCATGCATTATGCGAAGCGAGGTGAGGTACAGGTGAGGTACAGTGACTGACTCCTCGGAAGCCTGTTTATTGTTTTCCCTTCTTTGTCGTGCAACATTCTCACGTCCATTCTCATGTCTGAAGCTCCTCCAAAAATTCGTATTGTGGGTCCTGCGTCTACACAAAGCTACTCACAGTTCACAGAAGAAACAATACTCCTAGATGCCCGGTGCCAAATCGGACTTGTCCGCTGCTACCTACCAGATCCATAACGAGACCCACACACTTGGAAATCCACTCAGATGGATGCTCATGAAAAAGTGAGTAGCTCTCCTCATCTCAAGTGACGAGTATTGATAATCATTAGTCCCAAGGTCGAATTTTGCGGATACAGGTGGGCCTTATTGTTAACCAACTTACCTTCTACATTTCCTTCTCCATGACAATAAGCCTTGCCTTCGCGATGGGTTCCCGTTTGTTGCTGTAGGCTCTATTCAGTTCTCGTAATTCTTGATGGGAACTTTCCCCATGAATGGCCAGATCAAAAAGCATACTTTGCTTTCTTCCCATGGCTTCCTGTTGTACTCTTTGTTGAACCTGAGCGCTAACGCATGCTTAAGCGCCCCCCATCCATCCGAAAACCACATCCAAATCCGAATACAAATGTATGGTATGCACTCCCGCTCTTACTCCCTCCGCCCATTTCTACGTTACTCGTAGATAACTTGTCCTCTCTGACCGCACTCCTCTCTGCTTTGGGTGACCTGGATGCCCTGTTCGAGAGCATCGAGGACGCATATAACACGAGCTTACAACATGACGATATCGAAATTTGGGATGAGACACGATGAGGCTTAAGTGGGCGCATCATTTCTGATGGTGAGCGTCGATATGGCACTCGTTCGATAACTAGATGGCTCATCATGCGACGCTCCTACCTGTTCAGATTGTTCGACCTTATACTTGGGCGATCGGTGATTATCATACACTGATGCTTAACTGTACTACTGCATCGACTAATAACACTGCTTTCCTCCTCGTCTCGTTCACGATTGTGCGGCTTAAACCCCTCTCGTCATATGAGCAAACTCGTGTATTGGTGGCGGAATCATGAAGACTGGACGGTCATGTGACGTACGTGGAGAGAAAGAAAACTCGCGTGTCCAGTCGTGAACCGACTTCCATCTGCTTCTCGTCCGCATAGGGAAAGATGGTGAGCCATATATTTTATTGTCTCATTGACAAAGGTCAGGATATATGCATCAATGGTATCATGCATCGATGGTATCTCGTTACTCGCACGGCCAACAATAAACAGGAAAGACTCTAGCTGGCCGCCCGCGACCATGCAGTAGTAATGACAGTAGGTTCACGTCCATGACCACAACCCTTCAATCTTCACCCTTCACCACTCCTTCACCTCATTTCCCTGACGTTACGGGCGGCTCGCGTCGACATCGATTCTGCTCTGTATGACACATTAGGAAACCCCTGCTGTACACGCACCTGTGTTCCTCCTGGATGCTGGTGCTCCACGTTCCTAAGATGCAAGACTAGTTCATCCTCCTCCAAGTCTGTACTGGCGACGTTGTTCGTGTCCAATTGCATCACCACCTGCATGACCCAGTGGAAGGAGTCCAATGGGCTGATCGCCATTCGTTGAATGTAATCCACGATTGTTTTTGGGCAATGCGAGGACGCAGAAGTGGGTACGATTCCAAGAAGCGTCGTGTTCCTGAGAGGTCCGTCGTCGCCTGCGACTTCTCTCCAAGTGACCAGTCTCCCTCCGTCATTGATGAGATTGTACACTTTGCTCTTCTCGTAGTATCCGTGCGCTGTGACAATGAGCGACCAATGGACCTTGTTTGGGCAGTTCCAGCTGCCCTTGTATGCGCCAACTGCGATGCTCGTTGCGGTATTGGACATGTCCGAGTGTCAAGGAGTGCGGGTTAGGTGTCGAGGTTGCGAATATGGACCTCCTGAAGAAATTTACCGCAGTGCTATATACACCATGCATTGTGTCGCATTTTTTGCGATTCTGTGGACTGTGTCGGGTACTGGGTCAGCCACATCTAGGCTGGTGCCATGTTGACGGCGTCGTTCTATTCATGCGACACGAAAAGTCACAATCTACGAATTGACTGCCGTGGATCAAACGTTTGCCACAAACTCGTTGCGGAGGTGGCCGGACGAACTGTAGCGAACTTGTGGCTACTGGTAATATTTCACACTGGCAGAGCCACGATTTGTGGCAACCCACCGATGCATGACAATGCGCGACCACTTCCTGCCGATCCTCAAACGGCCGCGGTGATGCAAGGCAAAGCATAAATGTGGAAGGATTCTTCTATTCAAGTTACTGAGGACAAGTACTGTGAATTTGGGTTGTAGACCTGGTCCGTGCCGTCAATGCCACCGCCACCAGCAGAACAATGGTGCGCGCGGCATCGTTGCTCTTGCTCGCGCATCACAAGCAGGGTCTAGCAGAGTCAAAAATGCGACACCTTGACGTCTGTTGTGTGGTTCCTCCCATGCCCTCGACCTCAATCGATATTAATGATCCTGACTTGGTTGGGACTTGGGTGAAGTCCTATATACGCGATTTGGAGAAAGACGTCAAGGCTTTGACTTTGCCTTTACTCGTAAAATTTTAAAAGCGCTTGGTCCAGCGCTGTACGCATGGCTTATCACGATCGACTGCCCTTTCGATCGCGCAAGTCCTCAATACATTGTGAGTGAATAATGGCTCTTATTTTCGCATCTTTCCGGCCCCCAAAGCGAGATCCTCTTTTCTCGTGGCTTGCTAATTATTCATAGGTCGAGCATGCGTTCAAGTCATTCCTCAAGGGTACGTTCAAGGAGCCACTGCAGTTCTCGAAAACACCTGGCGCTCCGTGACCGCGCCGAAAGTCTCCGCCTCGACGCCGAGCGCTGGGACCGGGTTTGGGAACCGCTTGAGCCCCCAGATGACCTAGGTAACAATCCGGTTGGACTCGATGACACTGAGTTGTCTACACTTTCCGCGAGTGGAGTTGGCGTCACGCTCGACTCACAGCCCGGTGAAGGGTTGAATGTGATGTGGTGTTTCAAAAGAGTGTTACACGTTCTGGAAATATGCTTGTGCACAGCCTTGACTAGCTTGAATCCGCAGTCTTACTGTGACATTGCATCGGAGGGTCGTTGGGTCCCTTCAATTAGGTATCAACATCCGCGTCATCGGCCATCACATGCATCACAGAGCGCGACTCAGGTGACGGTGCATTGACCAAAACGACAGTGGAACGTCATGACAAGTCAAAGTACTGAGATTAACTGCTCAGTGCTCCTGAGGGCATGGTCCGTGGTCCATGACTAACTCAGTACGGTACAGTGGTTCGTGGTCAGATGCTGAGCGCTGAGCGCCGAGAGCTGTCCTGAAGGTGAGCGGCGTGCCACCTTGACGCCCGCGGACGATGGGCGCTGTAGGGTAAGTGACTAAGCGCCGACTTTCCATAAGAAGCAAATCGATCTGTTCTCGTCGGCGAACAGTTGCACCACCGTGACTGGTCGCTGGCCCTGTATAAACCCGCCAATTGACCTCGGGTGTTTACTGCGGCACTCGGACTCCTCGGAATAAATTTGTATTTACGCAGCTAATACCTACGATGGCTGTGCGAAATGATCCATGATGAGCGCAACAGCGAGGCGGTGAGTAGCAACCAAATGTCCTCAATACCACCACCACCACCACTGTATCATCCTTCACCACCTCATCTTGAAGAGCCACTTCTCGCACCACGACCACATAAAGTAACCCCCGATCTACCTGCTGAGGCACGTTTGATCACCTCTCGTCTTACGTCCATCAATTTCGCGTATTTATTTTATTCCACCATTTTTCAGATGGCTCGCACTCTCGACAGTCAAGTCTCCTCGGTACCACCACCACCCCCAGGAGTCAATCACCAAGGCCCATCTCCCTTTCTTCCCATGAATCCCGGTTTCGTTGTCCCCACTTTGTCTACCACTCCTACTCCAATTCCTCCTCCAGCCGGCTCTTGGACTCCCTGGAAGATGCCCCAGTCTGGTTCACCACAGGGCCTCACCACTCTTCAGCTGCCACCATCGTCTTCCAATCCGGCCCAACAGTCTCAAATGCATCAAGCTGAACATTCTCCTTTGCAGCCTCTGCCCTACCCTGGACCCCCTTCTCCCGCGGATGCCTTCACGTCTGCCATGGGTTCTTTATCTGTTTCGGGCCCACCTCAGAAGAAAAATTCCGAACCTCCTTCCCTAACTGCACCCCTCCCAACTATATCCTCTCTCATCGCCGCACTACCCTCCGTCCAGACTCCGAATAATGCTCCCACATCCAAAATCGCTTGGTGTCGCGATGTGATCGGCTTGGTCGACCGCCTTTACGTGACTCCAATCCAAACAGGCTCCGCGGATCCCCCTCCAGGGCCCATCCACGTTGCTGACCAGGAGCTCAATCGTCTTGTCGAGATCGCGGTCCCTATGATCCTTCAATTTGCCAATCCTAATCCCGTACCCCAGCAGTTACCACCCCACGCTGCCGAAGCCATCTATCTACGCGCCAAGTTCGAGTCCACTGGCGGCTACCCCCAGTTCATACCGCAAAACCCAAGGACGGCATTTCGCGACTACGAACGGGCCGCCCGTGCTGGGTTTTCCGCTGCGTGGTTCAAGCTTGGACGTGACTACGAGAATTTCGGAGATTTCCAGCACGCGAAAGATTGTTATGAGCGCGGCATCCGTAACAACAATGAAAGCTGTCTATATGTTCGTGTTTGATCATCCCAGATTGTCATTTGCAACTAATCACTATCGACCATCAGCGTTTGGGGATGGCTCACTTGGTGGGTCAAATTGGCTTGCCTTCCAACCATGAGGTGGCCTTGCCTCTTCTCCAACGTGCCGCCACTTTGGCGACTGTGGACAGTCCCCAGCCGGCCTATGTCTTTGGCCTCCTACTTCTAGGAGAGTTCTCTCACGCTTCTATACCACCCCATCTCTTCACCCCCCTCATCCCTCCTGGAAGTTCACGTGAAAATGAAGCTCGGCGTCATCTCGAACGTGCGGCCTATCTGAATTTTGCACCGGCGCAATACAAGCTCGGGCATGCATACGAATTTGCGCAGTCGCCTTTTCCGTTCGATGCATTACTTTCCGTTCAGTATTATTCGCTTGCCAGCCAACAGGGAGAGATCGAGGCGGACATGGCCCTTAGCAAGTGGTTCCTATGCGGCTCCGAAGGTGCTTTTGACAAGGACGAGTCACTTGCCTTCACCTTTGCCGAAAAGGCTGCGCGCAAGGGGCTGCCAAGCGCAGAATTTGCAATGGGTTACTACGTGGAAGTAGGGGTGGGCGGCCCTAAGGACATCGAAGCTGCACGGAAGTGGTACGAACGTGTAAGTTGTGCCTTTCGTTATCCTTTCCGGGGTGCATGACTTGTTAACTTTACCACAGGCATCCCAACATGGGAACACGGACGCTGCCGAGCGGCTCGCTGCGCTGTCACAACCTGCACCCGTGGCCCTCTCCCGTCAGGAGCATGACAATTTGACAGAGACGACGCTCGTCCGTAAGCGCACTCAGGCCAAGCAACGTTCCGACGCATCTGGACGACCCGCGGCTGGGTTGCGCACCGAAGGCCGACCGAATGCCCAGCAAGTCGTCGCGATCATTCGCAAGAACTCACTCGCCTACCGTCCCCCTCCAAATCCCGGCTATCCCCCGCCGGCCGCTCCCCCCACGCGGTCCGGTAATTCTCCCGTCGCGGGCATACCGCCCCCGGTCAACGAAGGAGGCTACCCTTATCGCCAATCGACTCTCAACGCCGAGGGCTATCCTCCGCAGCGCCAGCCACCGCCACAAAGTGGCAGCGGTTTCCGCCCAGTGTCACAGCAAGTCACCGCCCCCTTACATCCCCATCAGTCCACCCTACCTCCGCCACAGCCACAGCATTCCCTGCCTCCACCACAGCCACAATCGTCCTTACCCCCTCAAGGGGGGAGCCCGGGATACCCGTCGCAGCGCCCCCCGGGCCAGCAGCAACAGTACGGCGGGCGCCCAGTGTCGCAGGCGATAGGACCAGGTGGACCCGGGCGACGCATGCCGCGCACGGGGAGTGGTCCTGGACCTGGTGGACCTCCCCCGCAGACCTCCGCGCCACCATCGTCTGCAGGTGTCTATGACCCGCCAATGAAGCCCCCGGGCCCTAAAGGCCCTGCGACTTTCCAAGAGATGGGTTTCCAGAGTCAGAAACTCGATGATAAAGAATGCGTCATCATGTGAACAAATTCCGTTCGAAGAAAACAACGTGCTCGTGGTGTGTATATCTGTATGTGTGCCATCTATGGGGTTCTTTTTCCCTCACGCATCTCGGTATCTATCCCCTCGTCTAATGCATCCGGCGTCCCCTTCATTTATTATTTTCGCTTTTGCTTTATATAAATTTTCTTTCCCCCCTCCGATCTTGGGGATTGCATTACTTTCTGTTCCACTCTACACACTATACCGTCATGATTGAAAGGACATCTGCTCTTTCTTATAGCGAAAATGATTCACTGTCTTCCCATGATCATATCTCTTGTTTATGCGGCAAAGCGAAAAGAAAAACATGGTCGTGACGGGTCATAACATTAAGTATCGAAACGAGGCAATACGGACGTTCTTGGAGCGACATAGGATACAGAGAAAAGGGCGATGGATCACCGTCATAGAACGAGAGGAACGCCGGCGCGAGAGTAGGGAAAAAAAGGGGAACATTATACACTAAAAAAAGGGGGACCATTTCAATCCGTAAAAACGTAGAATAGGGAAATCGCGAACAATAAGATAAAGATGTTTGAATCGATATTATGGGGTAATCATCACTCTTTCAGTCGCCACGTTACGGCAGCGGCTGCTGCTGCGAGTACAATTACACCTGCTGCTGTCGACATCACTTGAGTCTGCGAATATTGTGTGTAGTAAACACGCTGCAA